>BPLS01016387.1:0-21555 GCA_019656275.1 Rhododendron kiyosumense | reverse complement strand
AAAGGCCTCAACAAAACCCTACTTGCTTACGCCAATACTTTCCTGACATGCGCCGGTCCTCTGCCACGTGTCAGTCATCGGTCAACTTTGACCATTGACCAGATTTGACCTGGCGTACGCCAAGTCAACCTCCAGTCAAACTTGTGTTTTAAGTATGCAGAAGCCATGGGTAGGGGTCTACAATACATGGGAACCTTCCGATCCATCGAAAAAAAGCAATCTCGGCCGGGGGACATTTCTTACACATATCCCATCATCATATTCCCTCTCATCCAATGAGAGGAGAGACTTAAGGGCTAAGGCTTCAGTCACTTTAACTGACCTCAGCCCCTCTCTCTCCCTCTTCCCCTATATATACCCCCTCCATTAGTCTAACAAAGGGTTGGCTCCCCAAGCTTCAAGCCTATTTCTTTCTCTTTTCTTGGTCTTTCTTGTTTGCTCTTCTTTCATTCATTGAAAGAGTAAACAAGAGACCCCTCCATACACCTCTTACAGTCAAACATCCACCGGTGTCCATCATCCAACCCTCAAGTTCAAAGTTCAAAGCTCAAACATCTCTAAAATCTTAAAACCAAAGGTATACACTATGGTACTGTTTTTCTGTTCTGATCCCTGAGGGGGGCTGGCTGGTCAAGGCTGGTAATCAATACCAGTCCTGGCCCTAAAGCTATCAAAGCTTCAAAAACAAAAAAATTGTTTCTAACTAGAATCGGCGTGCGCCAGTCATAGGCCCGCGTACGCCGGTCCGTGGCAGTACGTACAGTTTTAAAATTTGATCTGTCTTGGATCTGTCTGGACCTTGCGTACGCCACTAAAAAGGTGGCGTACGCCAGGTCCGAGCCTTCCGGAACTGGCGTACTCCAGTTGTTAAATGGGGTCTAGATCTTTGTTTCATGCTTTATTTCTTGTCTATTCATTACTTTATTGCGTGCTAAAAACCAATTTCCAACTTTCTGTATTTAGAACTGTATAGGTGTAGCATTTCAATACTTGCTTTCTTTTGCTTTGAAAGGCATCTTGGGTGTTTCTGATCATGTTCCAGAGCCCAGATGATGTAAAGCCAAACACTGGACAACAGGTAATCATGGCGTACGGACTCTTAGGAGTGGCGTACGGCATGTATGTTAGGGTCCAGTGCCTGGCCCTTGCATCACAGTTCAGTCCTGGCCTCTTGTTCTTCCCCACTCTGTTTATGGGGTTCTAGTTGCTGTTTTCATGGCTCTTAGCCATTTCTGACATCTGCCTGTCTGTAATATATATATAAACTATCTTATCAACTGCGTGGTTTGTCCTGGGTGCGCGCTGGTCCATTCCAGAACCCAGAGGGTTGAGAGCAAAAACTGTGAACAAATAAGAGGGTAGTGTACGCCAACTCTTAGGTGGCGTGTGCAGGGTCTGGTGGCGTGTAGTGGCTCAGCCATTGCGTGCCAGCATGCTGCCTGCTCACGTGCCCGGAAAGCAGCGTACACCATCCCGGTGAAACTGTTTGCAGTGCTTGTTCTCAATCTATACTCTTACGTTGATCCAATTCAAACAAATCATCATTCATAAATATTTTGTCATCTAAACTGCAAACTGTTACAGTATTAATCCCATTAATTGTTCCCCCGCCCTAACTGGCTAAAAATGATCAAATGAGAGAAAAATGCAAACGTTTTACAAAATGCCTGAGTAGAGACCGATCTCCGGATTGGGCGAGAGGGGTGCCATAAAACCCTTCCCCTCTCGTAACCTGGCTCCCGAACCTTAGATATTGAAGGTGACGACGGATCAGACTACGCCTCTTCAAATCAAATCAAACCTTTTTTTTTAAGCAAACGTAGCAAGCGTTCTCGAATTCGGTTCCTTGGGTGCCTCACTGCTAAAACCCGAGTGGCGACTCTGAATCGAAGCGTTTCGCCGCGCTATTTTCTAAGAGGGCCGCTCCCAAACAAATTTTACAACCAAGATCCCGGAATTTTTGGGGCATGTGCCCACACACCCTACCCATCTCGGATGACGTTGATTCCCGCATAAGCCCCGTCGTTTTTTTTTATAGAATTTTCGGACAGCTCGGATCAGCCGTCTGGTGGCCGGAGCTTGCCCGGCGCGGCCGTCCCTACGATTTCGGTACTGACCCCGTCGGTGCCAATATCATTTTCGAATTTTGATTATGCCATTATAGACATTTACACTGCTAACATTAGCAATCTCTTAAATGAATAAGTAAAAGCTGATGCGGCAATTTTTGATCATTAATTTTTTATTATAACATGAGGAACTTCATGACCGGTCCTGTCTGGGGGAAGAATAGCCTACTAGATCTTGTTCAAAGAGCCTATAGCCCAGTAAGTCCTCTTCATTATTTTATTGACAAAAATATCCCTTGTAAAGCGATTAGAGAGAGAAGATCCAACCACCACCGCCACCACCACCACTGCCACACCACCACCGCCGCCGCCGCCGCCATCACTACAACCACCACGCCGCCACCGCTGCCACCATGCCACCAACACAACTGCCACCGCCACCACCCACACCATCACGCTTCCACCACAACCATGTTGCCACCGCCACCGCCACCGCCATAGCCGCCGCCACCACACTGCCACCAGCATCACCACCACCATGTCGCCACCACCGCTGCCACCGCCGCCATGCTACCACCGCCACCATGCCACCCCACCGCCGCCGCCGCCGCCGCCACCTCCACCACCCCTATCATCTCCACCACCACGCTACCACCATCACCACCCACACCACCACCACCACTATAATGCCGCCACCACCGCCACCACACCACCACCACCACACCACCACCACCACCACTACCACCACCACAATTAACAGTGTTAATTTTTGTCTAAATTAACAGTCGACCCATACAACCTCTTACATCACCATCACCACAACGCCGCCACCACTACCACCACTCCACCATCACCACCACGCCGCCGGCACCACCACCACCACTCCACCACCACCACCACGCCGCCACCACAACCACAATTAACAGTGTTAATTTCTGTCTATTCATAAAAATTTATACAACAATTAACAGTGTTAATTAACAGTTGGCCATATAACCTCCTATACAACCATTCCACTATCACCACCATCGCCACCACACCACCACCACCACCATCATCACGTCGCTGCCGCCACCACCACCACGTCGCCACCACCACCACCACCACCATCACAATTAACAATGTTGATTTTCGTCTAAATTAACAATGTTAATTTCTATGTAAATTCACACCTCAATTAGTAGTGTTAATACCCTTCGGCCCATACATCCTCCTACACCACCACAACCGCCGTCACCGCCACCACATCGCCCTGCCACCACAATGACCACCACCATAACAACCAACACCACTTTACCACCACGCCACCACCGTCGCCGCCACCATAATGACCAACACCACACCGCTGCCACCATAGTTAACTGTTTTACTTTCTATTTAAATTAACGGTGTTAATCTCTCACTAAATTTATACCACAATTAACAGTGTTAATTGCTATCTAAATTAACAGTGTTAATTGCTATCTAAATTAACAATGTTAATTTTCATCAAAATTCACACCACAATTAACTATCTTAATTAATAGTGTTAATTTCTGTCTATTTAACAATTAACAGTGTTAATTAACAGTTGGCTATATAACCTCCTATACAACCACTCCACCATCATCACCATGGCCACCATCACCATCACGTTGTCACAACCGCCACTACCACGTCGCCGCCCCGCCACCACATCGCCACCACTATCACCACCACCACAATTAACAATGTTAATTTTCATCTAAATTAACAATTTTAATTTCTATGTAAATTCACACCTCTATTAACAGTGTTAATACCATTTGGTCCATAAATCCTTCTACACCACCACCACCACCACCACATCGTCGCCGCTGCCACCGTAACAACCACCACCACGTCACCACCGTCGCCACCACCACAATGACCAAAACCACGCCGCTGCCGCTGCCGCCGCCGCCGCCGAATTAACAGTGTTAATTTTCATCAAAATTCACTAATTTTCATCAAAATTCACACCACAATTAACAATCTTAATTAATAGTGTTAATCTAGGAGCCTTAGCTATAGTTGTCTTTTGAACGTTCAGTTTTATCATAAATACAGGTGGATTAGTACAATTGTCTGGTGAAATTGAAATTTTTAACAGGGATTAGAGATGGCATATATGAATTATGATCTTATCGGAATCCTTATACAACTACAATCTCACATCATATTTACTCAGTAACCGGTGGCTGTGCTGGAGCGATGAACGGTGGTGAGGATGGTGGCGTCATTGGTGATGGTGGCGTGTTGGTGACAGGCGGGAGGGGCAGGAGGGAATGGCGGCGGCGGAGGAGATTGTGGCGTGGGTTTGAAGTGGAGAAATAGAGACAGGAGTGTACAAAACATATTTAACTGCAGGTAAATAAGTCAAACCAAATTCAAGGGATTTGGAGGGAATTGCACTTTTGCCGAAAAGGACCTGGCGGGCCAAGTAGTCAAAAATTAGGAGCGGCCCAGAATTATCTCTTATAACATTGTGGATACCTTAAGGCAACAATTATTGAAAAAAATTAAACACCAAGCTCTTCCTACTCTTGGTGTTTTTTGTCACCAAGTTAATTAGAGACAGAACAGTAGATTTACAGAGTACAAAACAAAACAGAAGACTGCATGAATTATATGCGACCCAATCTAAAATTGTTTTCAATATCTTGGGGTATATGTTGACATTAAAACCTCATACCTATAACCAGAGAAAGCTGATAATAGCCCGATATGTTCTGCAAAAAAACATAACTAAACAAGTATGAAAATCCTTATAATCGGAATCTCGACCTCTTTATAACTGTTCAAATAAACAATAAGCTTGATTTGAAATGTGTGGAACTATTGTTTTGGAGGCTATGATTGCCTGCAAGTGGAAGTGTAAGTTGGTGAAGAGTGAAAGTCAGAAAAACCTACAAGAAGAGCAAGAACAAAAACATGGGTATTGAATTTAAGCTTCCGTATTTTAATTTGTGATCTTTGCATTTATTGCAAGGTTATCTACTTGTCTGTTTGATTTGCCTATAAAAGAATATATTCTTATTATGTAAAAGATATGAGTGGAGTAGAAAAGAATCAGAGAGATAGAGAGAAATAGAAATTTCCTCTTCCTTGTATTTTAGTTTGAGTGAGTTCAATATAGTGTGAGTTTGTGTGTTCAATTCTCTTGTCTAGTTCATTCACAATCAGTGTTTGAAAAATACCCCTCCACCCAACAAAGTGGTATCAGAGCCCTAGGCTCTAATCCAAAAAAATTCTCACTCACAAAAGAAACATACCTTCGGCCTACTATTTTTCAACCTGAAAATAGCTCCCTCAAAATTCAGAATTTTTGAGTGCGCCGAAAAAAGAACTATCTGTCTTTTCCACCAGAAAAACAGAAGTGATCGAGACTCAGTTTTTTGAGTCCAGAAACTGAATCTTCTTGCGCCTACGAGTTCAGTCCCACCAAGATCGAAGTCATCCGACCGGAGGTGAAAGCGCACTTGCTGTTCAGCTTCCACTGCAACCCGCCGCTTGAAGGCTCGGCGGCAACAGATCGAAGAAACGGATTCTTCGTCTTATTCCGTAGTGCAAAACAAAGAGAAGTTCCTCTGTGTTCAGATTTGTTTTCAAGGCAAAAGTTTTTTTGGGTGAAATTAAACTCCTCTGATTTCGGTAAAACCAAAGAGGTGGTTGGTTTTTTTTGAAACAAAGAGGTTCTTGGTTGTCTGATCCCATTTATTGCCACCATTTACTCCTTCCGAGATATTTTCCATAAAAGCTGGTCCACCGAAGGTTCAATTGCAGTCCAACCCCTGTACTTTTGAAGTTCTCTAGTCAAAGTTCAAAAGTTGCAAAGATTTCACTTTGACCCCAGCAAACTAGATTCCATCATTTCTAGTTTTGATGGCTAACAGAACATCCCAAGCTGTCATTCCAAAGCTCACCAAGGACAATTATGATAATTGATCCATCCAAATGAGAGCACTACTCGGTGCTCAAGGTGTCATGGAGATGGTAGAAGAAGGTTATGATGAACCCGTCTCAAAAGAAGCTGAAACAACTTTAAAGGAGGATCAGAAGACTACGCTCCGTGCCGACCGAAAGAAGGATTGCAAAGCCAGGTCCATCATCTACCAAGGACTTGACGAAGCCACGTTCGAGATCATCGCTTCCGCCAAAACTTCCAAAGAAACTTGGGAGATGCTGCAAAAGACTTACAAAGGTGCTAACAAAGTAAAGAGGATTCGCCTTCAAACTCTACGAGGTGAATTCAAGTCTTTACGAATGAAATCCTCAGAATCTATTTCTGAGTATTATGCTCGGATCATGGTGGTTTCAAACCAAATGAGGAGAAATGGCGAAGCTCTCACCGTCACGAGAGTTATAGAAAAGATCTTGCGATCTTTGGATCGCGAATTCGACTTCATTGTTGTTACTTTGGAAGAACTCAAAGACGTTTCAACCATGTCTATTGAAGAGCTCGTGGGTTCGCTGCAAGCCCATGAACAGAAGTTGCACAGAGACGATGATAGAGCCTTGGAACAGGCTCTACAAACGAAGTTATCTCTCAGTGAAGGAAGGTACGAGCAAGGGGGGACATCTCAGAGGGGACGAGGCTATGGTTCCCATGGAAGAGGCTCTGGAAATTCAAATTCTAGAGGCAGAGGTGGCAGAGGATTCTCCAGAGGAGGGAATCAAAATCATGCTCCAAAAGGAGGTGGTCGAGGACAACAAAACTATGTTCCAAGAGGAGGTGTGTAATACCCCTAGTCTTTAATTATGGTTTATGTTAATTATGTGACATGTTTAAGGCTTGATATATGAAATTAGGCTTAATTTGCTAGTTAAATAACAATTGGAACATAAGTTGGCATAAGGCACACATGCACTCAATAATTTTTCCCAAGTCAAGCACAACAAAGCAAGTCTTCCACGTTTCTTTCTTTATTTTTATAAAAAATGTAGAGAGGGAGAGAGAGAGAGAGAGAGAGAGAGAGAGAGAGAGAGAGAAGAAGGAGAAGAAGAAGAAGAAGAGAAAGGGGAAAAAAATTAGGGAAACCTTATTTGGCTTGGAATTGAAGATTAAACTTGGTAATTTTTGCATCTCCTACTTGAATTCATATTTTGTATGTTGAATTCCATACTTTAGTAGTTGTATTTCATGTTTAGTTGATGAATTTTGTTGGATTTGGGTAGTGGAATTTCGTGTATATAGCATGTGTACGTACATAGCAGTTTTCTGACAGCAAACAGGGTCTCAGTTTTTACGTAATTTCTCATTTGTAAACTTTGAATTAGGTTTTGGTTCCTTCACAAGTTAGAAAGTAGACTTAAAGCTTGTTCTTTTTCCGCTAGAATCGTCCCAAACTGTTGAGAATTCAATTTATAGTGATTTTCCGAAGTTTGGGTTGAAACTAGGAAATCTGCAGAGTAGAAATTTCATGTCTGTCCTGATTTTGTGGATTTTTTTGAGGTAGTTCCTAACTTAAAAAATTATGTTATTTTTATAGATAGTTCCTCTATGAGTCTTTTATCTATGGTAAAAATTTCGGGATCAGATTTGAAGTATTGATTTCTGTAAAAATTCGTGACCATGTAGCGCGCAGTTTTCGGACTGTGCTGACTGTGCAGACACATGTTAGGGAAACAGCCATAATTTTGAGCTCGGGCGATGAAATTGCGATCCGATTTCTGATTTTGAACCTAGACTCATAGACCTAAAAAAATGCATGAAGATCATGTCTTAGTTATTCTTGAGCAAAGTCAATTTTGGCGTTAAAGTTTATGAAACTGCTGTTTCTGTGACTATTTTGTTGAGGCTAGCTATCTAAGTTCATATGTCTACCTTAAGACCTTAAAAATAGGCTTGTTTAGCATCTTCTAATTATGTTTTTATTGCCTAATTGTTTTAGGAAGTTTGGGTGGTTCGTAGAGCCAAGGTGAGTGATTTAATACCTAAACACATGGTTTTGAACTTGTTTTGCTTAACGAGCTTATTTGAACATGTTTTATAAATTCTGTACTCCATGGATACCAATGGAAGGTGGACTTATTTGTGAAATATTTGCGAATCTATTTAATGGCATTCCCAATGTCCGGTCTTGCTAGGGGACGGCTTAATGGCTAGCAAGGGTGTTTGAGGTTGGTGTGTATTTTGGGATAATGCATAGACGTCTAGCTTATCCACTACCGGGGACGCCCGGTAGCTTTTGAATTTTGAATAGTGGAATGTGCATTATATTTGGCTTGTGGTTTTGAGTACTTTGTTTTGAAATATTATTAAATTATTTTGTATTGTCCATGGAAAGCATGTGATTTAAGTATTAAACATTCACACGAGCTTTGGCTTATGGATTTTCTTTTCCACCTTTCATGAAGCGACGCGTCGTGTGGTGACGTGTTTACCTTTGAGATGTGTTGTATATTTCGAAGCTTGTAGAAAAGACGTTATGTTTCATGGTCACTTAGCTTTGTATATAATTTGTTTAGCTTTTGAGTTTGTAAGTAAGCACAACTCTGAGAGGTTTACCTTTCCTTTTGTAAAACCTATGTAAGACTTTGGTTTATTATTAATAAAAGTTAACCTTTTGCTTCCTCTGTTATGTTTTAGTCCCTTTTGAATATCACTTTTTTTAGGTGATATCTGATTTGTGATTTGGCCTTAGTGAGAAATCACTGGCATTTGTCATGATTAAGACCTCAAGGGGCGGGTCAGGGTCGTGACAAAATTTTTGGTATCAGAGCAATACGTAGGGGCAATGAGATGCACGACTTGCAATGACTCACACACGTACCCTTAGAGCTATAGGAAAGGGAAATCTATGTGCTAAGTAAGTTATATCAAATGTCTTGCTATGTGATTTCTGATGTGTTGATACATGATTAGGCATGCATGACCTACATGATTTGTATATTATTTGTACAATGTGAATTTCCTCTCTTTTAAATTAGCAAATGGAGAATAATGATGTGCTAGAGAGAGCACAGCCTTCACAACCTTCAATGGATAGTATGGAAAGGATCGAACGGGTACTTGAGGGGTTACTTCGCGTAGTGAATCAAAAAGCTTAGAATAATCCATTTAAGAGGCAGAATAGGAGAACATCTAGATGGATTCAAGGTGTAAGTAGTAGTAATATTAGCGGGTTCCGGCTATGTCCAAAATGTAGAAGGATGCATAGGGCTTGGTGTTATAAGGATACAGGGGCATACTTCAAATGTGGTAAAATGGGGCACTTAATGAAGGATTGTCGAAAGGTGTCGAGGGCAGGATTTGTGAAAAGGACAACAACTAAAATTAGTTCAAGATTTACATCAAAACCAATGGTTACTACCAATTTGGGGCAGAGTTCGGGGACAAAATTGAATGCGGAAAAAAAAAACAGGGCAGTGTTCTTGCTTTGGCACAAAAGGAACCTCAAAATGTGGACTTGGTGGTGTTAGGTACCATTCAGATTTGTGGTAACTTAGTTTAAATATTTATTGATTCGAGATTTGCATATTTGTTTGTTTCTGCACTGCTGCTGATAAATTGATTGGCTCACTTGACTATTTGAATATGAATTGCACATGTTTCAGCATAGAAGTGGTAGTATAATGTGTTTTATTGTTTACCAGGCATATAAGATAGTAGTTGAAAATGTACACCTGCTAGTTAATTTATTTGCTGAAGGCATGGGTTATTTTGGTGCCGTACTGGGGATGGATTGGTTACTCTTCTATCATGCTATAATTGATTACTTTCGTAAGGAGATAGTAACTCGCTATTAAGATCAACACTCAGTTTGGAGTAATCATGATGTCACTTTGGGCAGCCTTGTATTTTATTTTTAAGGCAAGGAAAATTATCGAGGCAAGGACGTTTGGGTTATTTGGCATATGTTATTTAAGTAAGGATTTGGGGCGCACAATCAGCCGACTATTGAGGATTTGAGAATTTCTGATATGTCATTAGATGAGTTACCAGTTTGCTATATGACAAGGAAAACGGAATTCAATACTAAATTACTATCGGGATTCATTTGGCAGAGGATTTTTCAATTTAGTGTTTTCCTTGGGGGAACATTAGAGTCATTTATTGGAAAAGAAGAATGGTATAATGTGATTTGATGATGATATCTCTCTATGATTGTCTTTGCATCAGTTATATGTTGATCTTTCTGCTAATTTCTATCGATGATACATTAGTCCACTTACGAGGCAATGGAACATTTAGGGAATGTTTATATATCGTGTTGCTCACGTGTTGAGAGGGAAGAAGTCATATGGGGGGAAATTGAACGAGTTTAAATTTTGGTTAGACTGAAAGATATTTTTGAGCTACGTCATTGGGAAAATGGTATTTGGTAAATTCTAAGCGAGTTTGGGCTGCTATAAACTAAGAAAGGGTCAATCATCGTTACTAATGCTTGAAGTTTCTTGAATTTAGCTGGATAATATTGTTGCTTTGGGTAGAACTTCTTTCTGATATGGCTAAGTACTATTGTCGTTCTGCACAGAATTGTCTTTTGTTATAGCTGGATGTTATTGTTCCTTCTTGAAGAGTTTTCTTTTGATTATTGCCATGTTATCGACTAAATTGACTGGGAGGAAGGGCAAATCTAAATCGAACAGACTATTGTGAAAAGAATTTATGAGATTTGAGGAATAGATTAATAATGACGCCTACATTGACTATTTCTTTTGAAAAATGGAGGGTACATGATCTATAGTGGGGTATCTTTCAGAGTTTAGGTTGGGAATTGATGTATCACGGAAAGATGACTACCTATATGACTGGACAATTAAAAACTCAAAAATATACTCATCCAATTTATATAATTCTGGAGTGGACTGGAAGCATTATCGTTATGGTGAGAATTGAAAATCTTACGGGTCATTAGAGTTTGAATATTTGTTACACAAAAGGGATTGACTATGGGACAGCAGAGATGGATGGACTTAATTGGAGGTTATGAATGTGATATTCTGCATATTTCAAGAAGAAACGACAGAGCTTTTGTTAGTAACTTTTATATCGGAAATGCTACATATCAGTGGAACTGTTGTAAGTTCAAAATTCCGGTTTATGACTGATAGAATTAAAATAGAAGAGGGTGTTCGATTAGACCTTGCTATCAAAAGAATATGATGCTTTGATATTTTGTGTTCAGTTATGCTATCTGTATCCAATGCCACTATTCTGAATGAGAATTCTTGAATGGGCACATCATTTGATGCATGTTAGGCAACGGACAATATGAAGTTGTAACGACCCTGATTTTCCGTCGTTAAAAATTTCGTTAAATATTTGAATTTTATTTTAATTTCCTTAATTTCCTTGTAGTTTGTTAAAATTACGTTTTTGCCCTTAAACTTTTGTTTCTTGCACTTTAGTCATATTTAGCAAGCCTAGTTAGCTTCTAACCGGCTGGTAGGAGTAACTAAGCTAGGAAGTTATTTAGTTACTTTTCCCTAACCGCAAAATGACCGTTTTGCCCCTCATTGAAACTTTTGAACCTTTTGGACCCTAGACTAAGAATTTTAATATTCTTTTTCTTTTAATCAAATTGGTTATATTCTTTGTCCATTGGACAATAATGGTTAGGGAAACTATTACCCATTGGATAATAGAATCCCATTTGTTTATATTAAAAGTATACTTACTTTAAAGTACTTTTTCATCATTTTAATATTAAAAGTGACCTAATAGCTATTATTCATTGGATAATAGAAATTAGGGGGATTTTTACCCATTGGATAAAAGGGTGAATCTTTCAAAGTACCATGAGATTATTAAACTAATCTTTTTCCTTTAACCACATGGGAAAGTACTCATTATTTTAATATAAAAGTACATGGTACTAATATTCCCAAATTACCCCTTTATTATTTTTTATTGGGGATTCTAACCACCCATTGTACAAGTGTATATGTGTGTGTGTGTGTGTGTATATATATATATATATATATATATATCTAGTACTTGGTAGACTAAACTAATGCCATGTGATAAATTGGTTAGTTCATAGGAAATCTAGGCTCAAAGGCTACTTGTGATCTTAAGTACCAGAAAGTATTACTTTTTTATTTCTTTTATTGCAATATAACACATATATGTATATATATTGTACCTTGGCAAGAGAGAGAGAGGGAGAGAGAGGAGAGAGAGCCGTGGGAGAGAGAGAGAGAGGGGGGGGGGCCGGTTGTGAGGGAGAAAAGGAGGGAGATTTGTTGTGTACTTGACATTGAATCACCAATGTACTTCCAATCTTTGAGATTTTTATTCTTCCAAGCCAAATTTTAACTCCATTGTACTCTTTTATACACCTTTCAATGGTTTAAACCCTTAGATCTTGTACAATTCTCATCTCCACCATTCAAGTGATCCAAGAATCAAATCTAGTACACACCATAGCCATGCAACCCTAGGATTTTCCATTGATCTTCCATAAAAATTTGATTTGATTTGATTTAAAAATTGGAGAAATGGAGAGAGAGAGGGGGCCGGCCTTAATGAGGGGGAGGGGAGCCTTTGCCTATAAATAGAAGCTCATTCTACACTTGAAACTCACACCTCAAACCAAAGCTCTTCATTCTCTCTTGAATTCCCGGAGTTCATTGTTCTAAAGTTCAAAACTTTCTTTGTTCTTGAGAGTTCTTGAGTGAAACCACCAAACCACTTCCAAAACCACCCAACGATCCTTAAAGTAGTTTAGTGAAAGTTAGGAAGTTGTTTCTAGGAAAAGAAATACAAATCTTTTCCTTTCGAAGCAATCCGAGGGCCGTTACGCCGCCGATTTCAAAACCGACGACCAATCCACCGCCTAGAAGAACAGTAGTGATCCTTACCTATTTTTCAAGTAGTTAAATCCTTACTTTATTTTCAATAAATAGTTTAAATCTTGCTACTTGAAATCTCTACTTACTTTCCTAAATTTTAAAAAAATTACTTGATTGTAGATGAAAAAGTAAAAATGCATGATTATGTCGTTTATGTAATTCAAGCATGCTATGTAGCTTAGATGATCTTGTTGTACTATTTCGAAGCTTGTTTGAATGCATGTTGTATGTAAAATCTCACACGCGGAGTCTTGCATGAGAACGAGACACGAAAAACCAAGAAAGTAGAAACATGGCACCTAGGGTGTGTTTAACAAGGAAGTGATGTATTTTCAAAAGGAAGTACTTTGGAAACCACATAATGACCATTTCGAGGGTATTACGTGGGATGTGTGTGTGCGTGCCAATGGGAACCCGGAGCGGCGGAACTATTGTGCGTTCCCATGGGAAACCGGAGCGGCGGAACCATGGTGAGGTGTGGCTTGGTTATCCGCGGAGAGGAGCCAATGCTATTGTGTGCCAATGGGAACCCGAAGTGGCGGAACCATTGTGCGGATACTCGGGAACCCGGAGCGGCGGAACCGAGGTTGGGTGTGTGTGTAGCTTGGTTATCCGCGGTACGGAGCCAATGCAAATTATTTTGAAAGATGGTTTTGTAAATGGAAATGATTGACACGGTCTACGACGAGTCGCGCAGGAGAAACAAAGAGAATCGTGAACACCAACGATTGTTGAATACCGAATGTGGATGTGTAGCCGTTTATATACGTATCATGTGGAAATCGATGTTTTATTTCGATCTATCGTCTGTAAGTTAAGGGTTAGTAAGTAGGATTTTACTATTGAGCCTTCGTAGCTCATGGTGTTACCTTGTGGTGACCCTGGCATATTATATGGGTGGCGACGCCGGTATAATATGTCAGATCTGATAGACGAACAGGGCGAACTCTTCACCTTGGAGGCGTTCGGAGCCGAAGAACTCGCTAGGATGGAGGGACAAGAGGAGCCGTAGTTAGGAACCTTAGTTCCCTTTTGATATCCTATTTTGTATTTCAAAAAATGCTCTTATGAGAGCTATGATGTAATAACGAGTTGGACTCGTTTCATTTTTATAATAAAATGTTTATTTAACGTACCCAATATTCGAGGCGTTACAGAAGTTGTATTGCATTTATGTGAACGTTACTGGCAGACTGAATGAAACATAGTATAAGGGAAATATATCACTATGGATGGATCAATCTTACTTTGCTTGGGATGATCTTATTCGAGTGATCGATGATGGTTTACTAAATCTATTTATTCGTTACCTATCAAGATGGAGCTCTGAGATTTATTTTCTTAAAATTCTGTTCTAGCTATGGGGTATTGTGGGAATTTCTCTAGAATTCAAAATTATTCTTTATCAACAATCCGATACGCAGTCGAAGAGTATTGTATAGATTTTGAAAGTTGACAAGCTATTGTTGAGGTAGTTGAATTTGTTCCGTAATGCCTAATGTGTCAATGAATTAAGGCTGAACATAAGAATCCAGCGGGGTCACTTCAACCGTTGCCTATACCAGAATGGGAATGAGATCATATCACAATGGACGTTGTTATGGGATTGCCACGCACAAAGGAAGGTAATGACACAATAAGGAGAATTATTGATCGATTTTGACTAAGTCTGCATATCTTTTGGCCGTGAATGTTTCTTTTACTGTAGATCAATTGGTTGTATTGTACATTAGAGAGTTTATACGGTTTTATGACACATTGGTACCTATCGTGTCGGATCGGGATTTCAAAATTTACTTCTTATTTTTGGAGGAGTTTGTAAAAGGCTATGGGCACATAGTGGGGATTCAACACGGAATTTTATCCACAAACTGATGGTTAGTCTGAAAGGGTGACTCTGGTTCTAGAAGATATGCTTCAAACTTGTGTTTTGAACTATCAAGAAAATTGGGAGAAAAACTTATCGTTGCCAGAATTTGCATACAACATTAGCTATCAGGCAAGCATAGGAATGGAACTGTACAAGGCACTTTATGGAAGGAAATGTCAATCACCGATACGTTGGATTGAAATGGGAGAGAAAATTTGAAGGGCCGGCACTAGTCAATGAAACTACTAAGAAGATTAAGGTAATTCAAGAAAGGTTGGAAGAAGCGCAAAAAAAAAAAAAAAAAAGGGGGTTACATGGATACGAAGAGAGGGCCGTTGGAATTTGAAGCCGGAGACTTTGTGTTTTTGAGAATATCGCCAATAAAAGGAGTGAAATGGTTTGGAAAGACGGGAAACTACAACTAAAAAAAATGTTGGGCTATTTGAAGTTCTAGGGAAGATTGGGGAGACAACTTACCAGTTGGCCTTACCGTCGAAATTCTCGTATGTTCACGTGTTTCACATGTCAATGTAATGACACATATAGAACTTCAGAAGGATTTGAGCTACGAGGTAAAATCTGAACGGCTTTTCGGTGGAAGGACAAGGTTCTTAGAGGCAAGGTTATATGGTTAATCGAACTGTGATTGTCCAATCAATGTGGGGGAGTGGCGTCTATGAAACCGAGGAAGATATGCAAAAGCGGAATCCGTAACTCTTTTCAGATCGAGGTAAGTTTGAGGACAAACTTTTATAAGTGGGGGAGGGTGTAATACCCCTAGTCTTTAATTATGGTTTATGTTAATTATGTGACATGTTTAAGGCATGATATGTGAAATTAGGCTTAATTTACTAGTTAAATAAAAATTGGAACATAAGTTGGCATAAGGCACACATGCACTCAATAATTTTTTCCAAGTCAAGCACAACAAAGCAAGTCTTCCACGTTTCTTTCTTTGTTTTTATAAAAAACGTAGAGAGAGAGAGAGAGAGAGAGAGAGAGAGAGAGAGAGAGAGAGAGAAAAGAAGGAGAAGAAGAAGAGAAAGGGGAAAAAAATTAGGGAAACCGTATTTGGCTTGGAATTGAAGATTAAACTTGGTAATTTTTGCATCTCCTACTTGAATTCATGTTTTGTATGTTGAATTCCATACTTTAGTAGTTGTATTTCATGTTTAGTTGATGAATTTTGTTGGATTTGGGTAGTGGAATTTCGTGTATATAGCATGTGTACATAGCAGTTTTCTGACAGCAAACAGGGTCTCAGTTTTTACGTAATTTCTCATTTGTAAACTTTGAATTAGGTTTTGGTTCCTTCACAAGTTAGAAAGTAGACTTAAAGCTTGTTCTTTTGCCGCTGGAATCGCCCCAAACCGTTGTGAATTCAATTTATAGTGATTTTTCGAAGTTTGGGTTGAAACTAGGAAATCTGCAGAGTAGAAATTTCATGTCTGTCCTGATTTTGTGGATTTTTTTGAGGTAGTTCCTAAACTTAAAAAATTATGATATTTTTATAGGTAGTTCCTCTATGAGTCTTTTATCTATGGTAAAAATTTCGGGATCAGATTTGAAGTATTGATTTTTGTAAAAATTCGTGACCATGTAGCGCGTAGTTTTCGGACTGTGCTGACTGTGCAGACACATGTTAGGGAAACGGCCATAATTTTGAGCTCGGGCGATGAAATTGCGATCCGATTTCTGATTTTGAACCTAGACTCATAGACCTAAAAAAATGCATGAAGATCATGTCTTAGTTATTCTTGAGCAAAGTCAGTTTTGGCGTTAAAGTTTATGGAACTGCTGTTTCTGTGACTATTTTGTTGAGGCTAGCTATCTAAGTTCATATGTCTACCTTAAGACCTTAAAAATAGGCTTGTTTAGCATCTTCTAATTATGTTTTTATTGCCTAATTGTTTTAGGAAGTTTGGGTGGTTCGTAGAGCCGAGGTGAGTGATTTAATACCTAAACACATGGTTTTGAACTTGTTTTGCTTAACGAGCTTATTTGAACATGTTTTATAAATTCTGTACTCCATGGATACCAATGGAAGGTGGACTTATTTGTGAAATATTTGCGAATCTATTTAATGGCATTCCCAACGTCCGGTCTTGCTAGGGGACGGCTTAATGGCTAGCTAGGGTGTTTAAGGTTGGTGTGTATTTTGGGATAATGCATAGACGTCTAGCTTATCCACTACAGGGGACGCCCGGTAGCTTTTGAATTTTGAATAGTAGAATGTGCATTATATTTGGCTTGTGGTTTTGAGTACTTTGTTTTGAAATATTATCAAATTATTTTGTATTGTCCATGGAAAGCATGTGATTTAAGTATTAAACATTCACACGAGCTTTGGCTTATGGATTTTCTTTTCCACCTTTCATGAAGCGACGCGTAGTGTGGTGACGTGTTTACCTTTGAGATGTGTTGTATATTTGGAAGCTTGTAGAAAAGACGTTATGTTTCATGGTCACTTAGCTTTGTATATGATTTGTTTAGCTTTTGAGTTTGTAAGTAAGCACAACTCTGGGAGGTTTACCTTTCCTTTTGTAAAACCTATGTAAGACTTTGGTTTATTATTAATAAAAGTTGACCTTTTGCTTCCGCTGTTATGTTTTAGTCCCTTTTGATTATCACTTTTTTTAGGTGATATCTGATTTGTGATTTGGCCTTAGTGAGAAATCACTAGCATTTGTCATGATTAAGACCTCAAGGGGCAGGTCAGGGTCGTGACAAGATGGACGAGGACTACAAGGTCATAATCCAAGAGGAGGAGGACAAGGCAGAACAGGCAGTTACGACAACCATTCGAACGTTGACAAAAGTAACCTTCAATGTTACAATTGCGAAAAGTTTGGCCACTATAGCAACGAGTGCTGGGGAAGACCAACATTAGATCAAGTTGGCGAAATAGCCAACTATGTGGACAAGGAGCTAGTAGGAGGAGATTCAATGAGTCTCATGACGCACAGTCCTACAAAGCAGGATCAAGGTACATGGTTTCTAGATTCTGGAGCCAGTAATCATATGACCGGCTCTAGGCAGCTTTTTACAAAACTTGATGAAAAGGTTCAGAGAGATATTTCTTTTGGTGACCTTTTTAAAGTACCAGTTCGAGGGAGAGGTGATATTATAATCAAAAGGAAGAATGGAGATCATGCATTCATCTCCAATGTCTACGATGTTCCAGACATGAAGACTAACATTCTTAGTCTTGGCCAGCTCTTGGAGAAAGGTCATCAAATTAGCCTGAAGGATATGCAGCTGACGATTGCAGATGCTCAAGGGAAGCTGATTACTCGAGTAATGATGGCAAAGAACAGGATGTTTCCGCTAACTGTTCTTCATGACACGCCAAAGTGCCTCAATGCCATTATCAACAACAAAGATTGGATATGGCATCTCAGATATGGAAACCTCAACTTTGAAAGCTTGAAGCTGTTGACAAATAAGAAGATGGTCAAGGGCTTAATTACCTCATATCCAACGTCCAAATGAGGTATGCGAAAGTTGCATTCTTGGCAAACAACACCGCAATAACTTTGGAAAGCAAGTTGATTGGAGAGCATCCATGCCGCTCGAGCTAGTACACACAGATGTCTATGGTCCGTTGAAGCCAATCTCAAACGGTCAGAACAGATAATTCCTCACGTTCATCGACGACTATAGCAGAAAGACGTGGGTATACTTTCTGAAATTGAAGTCAGAAGTATTTGAAAAGTCCAAAGAGTTCAAAGCTCTTGTTGAGAAAGGAAGCGGCTACAACATCAAGACGTTGCGGTCAGACCAAGGAGGAGAATACACTGGATATCAGTTCAAGGAATTCCTTAGGCAACATGGAATCAGACACCAGTGCACACCTTCCTATACTCCTCAGCTAAATGGTGTAGTTGAGAGGAAGAATCGCACCATTCTCAACATGGCTATAAGCATGTTGAAAGATAAAGACATGCCCAAGAGATTTTGAGCCGAAGTAGTTCAGTGTGCAGTTTATCTACTGAATAAGTGTCCTACAAAGAATGTGCAGTCGAAGACACCACAAGAAGCATGGTCCACTCACAAGCCAAGTGTGGGTAATCTCAGAGTGTTTGGTTGTATTGCCTATGCCAAAGTTCCGGAGGCAAATAGAACCAAACTTGAAGACAAAGGAGTTAAGTGTATCCTTGTTGGATACGGTGATAGAATGATAGGATACAGGTTGAATAATCCCATCACTCAAAAGGTGATTTTCAGCAGAGATGTCATTTTCGAGGAAAATGAATCCTGGAGCTGGGATCAAACAGAAGCTACCAGGAATATGGAGCTAACACTTGAAGATGAAGAACAGGTACAAACCAGAGATGTACCTGGGGGACCAGAAGATCAGCCAGCATCTTCTCGTAGTTTCCCTTCACCACAACGAGGTGAACCATCCTCACCAGTTGAACGAGAAATTTCAGACATGAGGCCTAGAGGAATTCGGAACTTGAATGATCTGTATTAGAATACAGATTAGATGGATGCAGATTTTATCATGTTCTGTCTACAAATCAGTTCTGATCCAGTTAGTTTTGAGGAAGCTAATGGAGAAGACAAATGGAGGAAGGCTATGGATGAGGAGATTCAGTCCATAGAAAAGAACAAGACTTGGGAGCTGACTAGCCTCTCAAAAGGTAACAAGGCAATTGGAGTAAAGTGGATCTACAAAGCTAAGAAGAATGCTCAAGGGGAAGTTTAGAGATACAAGGCAAGACTTGTCGCAAAAGGCTACAAACAGAGAGAGGGCATAGGCTATGGTGAAATGTTTGCTCCTGTTGCCAGAATGGATACAATTAGGCTAATGATTGCATTAGTTGCTCAAAAGAGATGGAAAATCTACCAATTGGATGTCAAGACAGCATTCCTGAATGGATTTCTAGAAGAAGAAATCTATATTGAGCAGCCACTTGGATATGTGAAAAAAGGTCGTGAAGACAAAGTGTACTAATTGACGAAGGCGCTATACGGGCTGAAGCAAGCGCCTCGTGCATGGCATACTAGAATTGATAAGTACTTCCAGGAGAATGGATTCGAGAAGTGCCCCTATGAACATGCACTCTATATGAAGAAGGAGACTGGTGGAAGCCGGTTGTATGTATGCCTCTACGTTGATGACTTGATTTTTACAGGCAACAATCCAGCCATGTTCGAAACATTCAAGAAAACGATGTTTCAATAGTTCGAAATGACGGACATCAGACTTATGGCTCGCTTCCTAGGCATTGAAGTGACGCAAAGTGAAGAAGGAATTTTTATCTCCCAAAGCAGGTATGCCACGAAGATACTGAAGAAGTACGACGTGCAATCCAGTGACGACTCCAGTCGACAGTGGACTGGAACTGAAGAAAAGTGATACTGGGAATGTTGATCCAACCTATTTCAAAAGCTTGGTTGGAAGTTTGCGATATCTGACCTGTACTAGGCCAGACATACTCTATGGTGTTGGGCTAGTTAGCCAATACATGGAGACACCAGATCAGTCACATTTGTTTGCAGCAAAGCGGATTCTCCGCTACATCAAAGGGACTCATATTGATGGACTGTTCTATCAGTTAGGTGGTGACTTGAATCTTTCCGGCTATTCAGATAGCGATTGGGGAAGAGACTTGGATGAAAGGAAGAGCACAACAGGGTTCGTCTTCTTCATTGGAGATACTGCCTTCACTTGGACATCCAAGAAGCAAGCGATTGTGACGTTGTCATCTTGTGAAGCTGAGTATGTTGCCGCCAACTCAGCTGTCTGTCATGCTATATGGTTAAGGAATGTGTTGAAGCACTTGGGCTTTCTGCAAAAATTGCCCACATAGATCTACGTCGACAACCGCTCTGCAGTTGCACTTGCAAAGAACCCGACTCATCACGAAATAAGTAAGCACATCGATACCCGCTACCACTTCATCAGAGAGCATGTAAAAGCAAAGGAAGTGGAGTTAGTTTCTTGCAGGACATATGATCAAGCAGCTGATATCTTTACAAAGACCCTCAAATATGAAGCTTTCGTAAAAATGAAGACAATGCTTGGAGTGAAGAATCTCTGAGAATCAAGCTTAAGGAGGGATGTTGAAATAAACAGTAAGCTTGATTTGAAATGTGTGGAACTATTGTTTTGGAGGCTATGATTGCCTGCAAGTGGAAGGGTAAGTTGGTGAAGAGTGAAAGTCAGAAAAACCTGCTAGAAGAGCAAGAACAAAAACATGGGTATTGAATTTAAGCTTCCGTATTTCAATTTGTGATCTTTGAATTTATTGCAAGGTTATCTACTTGTCTGTTTGATTTGCCTATAAAAGAATATATTCTGATTATGTAAAAGATATGAGTGGAGTAGAAGAGAATCAGAGAGATAGAGAGAAATAGAAATTTCCTCTTCCTTGTATTTCAGTTTGAGTGAGTTCAATATAGTGTGAGTTTGTGTGTTCAATTCTCTTGTCGAGTTCATTCACAATCAGTGTTTGAAAAATATTCCTCCACCCAACAATAACGTACATAACAGAAGAATTCAACCCAACTTGCAATTTAGTTTCATACATCAAACTGCAAAAAAAAAAAAAAAAGCTAGTAAAATAGAAAGCTACATCTAGAACGGCATTTTTAACTAAAATTTCAAAGTCTTCGAAATAAAATAACAAAGCTTAGTAAATTAGGAAGTTGCATCAAGAACGACATTTTTTACAACTAAAATGCATATAGTCTTCGAAATCACGTAAATTAAAGTCTCAAAAAAACTCACCACACAATTGACACAAGTCTAAGCACATAGACAAATTAAGGGGAGGGGGGAATTAAAAACTGAACCCAAAAGTGAGA
>BPLS01016374.1:0-11128 GCA_019656275.1 Rhododendron kiyosumense | reverse complement strand
AGAGATCTTACAGCCGAAAAACTCAGCTGATCAGGAATGACCGGCGGCGGACGGGAGATGCTTGGGGTCGGATCTGGGGACCGTGGGTGGGGTTTCTGGAAATTTGAAGGGGAAGAGGTAGCGGTGGGGAGTGAAGTGAGAGGAAGAGGAAATGGTTTCTGGAAGTGACGAAAATGGGGTTTTTTTGGGAAATGAAGGGAACAGGTAGCCTGGTAGCAGTAGTGGTGAGGAGTTGGTGGGGGGTTTTTTAATTTTTTCGGAAAATATTAGTTTTTCTAATAACAAAAAATGTTTACAACATTTGTATTCTAAAATGAGATTATTTAATACTTAAATTAATGAAAAAATCAAGTTAATTAATCAATTTGAAATGAAACCAATTTTGAGAAAAAATCATAGTGGGGGTAATTTAGTTATTTGACGTCTAATCACATCATATCCACCCTCCAAATCCTTCTTCTCAAAAAATCATCCAAACACCTCATTACAAATCCAACCTTCTTAAAAGATGGGGCCACCCTTATTAACATATCACCCCTTATTACATATCTACTTTCAAATCCCCCCTCATTACAAATCCACCCAAAACAAATCCTCCATCCAAATGGGCCGTATATGTTAGAAATTGTGTACTTGACAAATGTCAGATGCATTTCCAAGCTACTCAAAATTGGGCATACAGTCTGGTGAAAATACTAAAAATTTGTCCGTGTAAAAGCTTATTTTCACATTTTAGCTTGAGGAATAACTAATTTCAGATGATGGTTTAAACGTACAATCAAGGAAGACTAAACTAAGGGAGATTTTTTCATAAGTCCACAATACCACTTTCCAAACCCTATAAGTCCACTTCTAAATTCTATAACCCCCTAAGTCCACTAACCTATTAGTAAATATATAATAACCCCGATTAGTCTAATATACCCCTGCTTTTCAAAAACGTTTTGCTCCATTTTTTTAGCCATTTTAAAAAATCTCTATCCGAAAAATTCAGTCTCCATTATAAAGCCCCTCCCCCCTTCCCCTCCTCCCCCAGTTTCCAAAACAAACCAGACGAGAGGAAAAAAATGGAGGCGATTTGCTCCTCCGTTCCATCGTCTGTTGTCGTCCACGTTCTTTGTCGTCGTCTTCAGATGATCGCCGTCGTCCACCAACAGTCGAAGTCATTCACCAACAGTCGCCGTTGTTGCTCTTCGTTTCGGTCGGACGCCGTCGCGCTCGTCGCAGTTGTTTGGCTTCGTTTCTCCATCGCCGTCAAATTCTCGTCACAGTTGTTCACCTTTGTTTCACATCCTCATCGCCGTTGATCAATCTCCGATTTCGTTCGATTCATCTCTGTCATTCTGCATCCTCATCACCGTCGAAACCCTTCGGTTCATCCCCATTGTCATCAATCTCCTTCGTTTGATTAGATCCATTCGGTATGTTTCTTAGAAAACTAAAAGTGAACATTGGGTATATATGGTTATATATATTTGATAGGTTGGCGTATGGTATGGTTGAATTAAGTTAGGAATTCGATTGATAGTATATATGGTTATATCAATGTCGATTGACAGTATATATCAATGTTTGGTTAAACTGTGTGTGAATAGATGGTTCAATGTGGTTTGCTTTTTTAATATGGTTTTATGATGATACAGGTTATATAACCTTATATATTTATTCAGAAAAGTCCAAATATATCAAAAGCAAGTCAGAGAGGCCGCTGCGCGGACCAAATTAATAAGTGATTGATGAAAAACACAATTATAACCTTATATTTTTATTCAGTACAGGTAATGATTTTTTCTTATATGTATATATAATTAATGATTTAACGTTATATATGATCTACTGTCTTTGAGAAATTATATATGATGTTATGTTCTAGAATATATAGGGTTATATATGATTTCCTGTATAACTTTGAGTAGTAATGCAACAAGATATAATGCTATATATGATCCATATTACCTCTATTTGTATTTTACTTATATATATGGTTAAATATCAACGGCTATATTTTACGCAGATCTAGCTTAAACATTGTGGTGAAGTTGCTGCATACTATTCCTAATGGAGAATTCACAACACGTCAAATACAAGAGATCAAAAGAACACCTTTTGCAGATCTTGTATTTGGGATTGTCGAAACGAAGCTGGATGAGGCGTACATATGGAAGAGCAATACTGACAAAATGAAGGGACAGGTGGAAGTTTCAAATTGGGGGGCGACTTTGTCAAAATAACGGCGAAAGATGTTACACTTATATTTGGGATAAAGTCTAGTCCTACAAGGATTGTTATAAATCCAACTCCAATGGTCCCAAAATCAGATTTTGCGGATCGTTTGCAACCCATATTTATAAAGAAACATGATTGTTGAATCCATGACAACTGCACACCTAACAACACACAACAGAATTTAAAAAAATCAAATAATCGAAATACATGGTCATATATCAAAATCTGTACAACGTTACAAAGATATATGTGTTTACATCCTGAAACGTGCCACCCAATAAAAAAATTTCACGTGGCCCCGAACGGTACGGCGGTTGTATGAAACTTGTCCCAGTCGAGTACCAATTACAGAGGATTGCGAAAATTATGGGAGACACTGTTTTTATGACAAACGGTGTCGTTTTAGAATGAACCGGTGTCGTTTGAATGACAATTAAACGCTGGTTTGGGAAGTTATTTGATCTAACCATTGATTTGGACTTTACGATCATCGAACGGTGTCCTCACTGCCCTGTTAGATGCAATTGCAGGGAATCATTTTGGAAGGCAAACGTGTTGCATTGATTCACGTTGTTTGAAAATAGGAATCACGACCCAGGAAGTGGCCATGAACACCATGATCGAAGCGAGCAGGGGAATTCTGGGAATATCAAGGTAACCGTTCGAAAGCCCCCTCAACCGTTTTATGTGGCCAACGTGGACATCAATCGAAGACGTGGAGATCGAAGGCAGGGCCAGTGTCTATAAATAAAGAAGTAAAGCGAAGAGAGAAAGCCCCACAAAAATTCATATCATCTGACAACTCATACAAAATGATTGCTCAGAGATCTATCTTAGATTAGTTTTTAGTTTAACGTAGGATCTTTTTGTAAGTTGAAGGCTTATTTGCATGTAAGATTGCTTTCGATTAAATTCAAGTTCTCTTATTTTCTTGTAAGTTTTTTCTTACCAAAGAATAGTCGTTTGTAAGTCCACTTTTGATTAAATTCAGTGTGCTTATTTTCTGCATTATTCTTAGAAGAGTCTTAAGAGTGTTTGTATACAAGTTAACCTTTGATTAAATTCAGATTTGCTTGTGTTCAATCATCTTTTCTGATTCGAAGCGCGTCAATCTTTTATTTGGTTGATACCTTAAGGAAAAATCCTCTTAGTTGAGGTAATCGAACGGATAACACAATTGCCTGATTGAAATTAGTTATTTCAAATCAATTTGAAAAGGGTAATTTCATCTTTGAAGTTATTTCTTTTCTGGCACGCCCGCACACAATCATTTGCCATTTGATTGAGCTAATTCAGCCCAAACAATATGCAACTCTTGAAAAGAGAATATAAAACATTATATATAGTGTATAGTACAATAACGTTATATATAGTGTATCAGAAAAGAAGAATCTTTGACTGTTATATAACGTTATATAAGTACAACAATGTTACATACAAGATCAAATAGAGAGAGAGAAAGAGAGAGATACCCGTGATTGGCGTGATTTCCAAAACTAGAAGGGATAATGGGAGGATAATTGGCTAAATTGATGAGATTTTGGTTTCAAAACTAGAAGGATAATGGGAGGATAATGGGCTAAATTGATGGGATTTGAATGAAAGGGTAATTTTGTAAGGCAATAATTATCTTTTTAAATATAGTGGACTTTATGCCTTACCAAATACATATTAGTGGACTTAGTGGGTTAGAAACTTGATCAGTGGACCTAGTGAGTTAGAGATATACTATAGTGGACCCTAGGCCAATTTTTTAAACTATTTACTACTGAAAGTAGGACAATTTTCACTACCGATTGGGAAAAAAAGTAGGACAATTTAAGTTTGAGGTGCAAAGTTCTATTCTGGAGTATAATTTTAGTATATCTAGTGGACAGACTCTATGAGAGTGCAAAAAATTTAAACAAGTCACAGGTTATGCTCATGGAGGCCAAACATTCCAAATATTGGGGTCACTGGGGGTTATGCCCGATCGATACCTTCGGGACCCTGGAATTAGTGGAGATGCACAAGCTAGTCCGGACATTTGATTCTAAAAAAATTGAAAAGTCAATTTTATTGTATGCATCTTCATGTATAAGCTTTGTATAACTAGATCTTTCTTTTTTTTTCTTCTCTTGTTTTCTCAGCAATAGAAAAGGAAGTAACTAGAAGGATAATGAGCACATATTTCGAATAAAAGATTCTTAAGGACAAGTAAAAATCAAAGAAACCACAGCTCACGTTTCGAATTACATCAATTCGAATGAGGAATGCAACTATGTACACAACTTTAAAGCACAACTCCAGACACAGCGGATCTGGAGCAGGTGGATGCATATGCATTCACATGTATTGAACGGGTCCGGACTCAATTGTGTGCAGAGTTGTGGTTTAAAGTCGTGTATCTCGGTGGTAGACTTTATGTATTCGGATCGGGTTGGAGCTAACTAAATTAACTGGCTAATTAACTAAAACCTAAATGGAATCTAACAGATCGAGCCAAGCAATACTCGGGAAACAGGGCTGCAAATTAGCAAACACAGAAACTAAAACCAAAACCTCAAAATGTGCAAAAAAAGAAGAAGCAGAAACCCATGTGAAGTAAATGGGGAATCTAGTGAACGAGGTAAGATTTTCGGAATGAAATTGGACCTACCCACTCGAAGGCAGAACCAGTAGCAGTCGTCGGGTCGGTAGGGATCTGGAGCGGTGAAGTCAACGAACTTGGGGGCTTCGATCTTCTCGTAGAACTCTTCCTCCTCGAGTCCTCCTCTTTCTTCTTCGTTGTTGGTGGTCAACTGGGTCGGAAGTTCAGGTTTCAGCTCCATTTTGGCGTGAGAGAGAGAGAGAGAGAGAGAGAGAGAGAGAGATAGATGGTGGGTTTTGGTTAAACTAGAGGCTAGAGGCTCTGATTTGCATTTTTCTAGACAATTGAGGAGAGAGAGTGAGAGAGAGAGATTTGAACACCTGACTCTGCAACTAGCCGTTACATTCTCTCTCTCTCTCTCCGGACAGAAAGTATGAAGTGGAATCTAGGAGCATATTTGTAATTTCATTTCTAGTACTTACTTACAATTTCTCCGTTTTTTTTCTTTTCTTTAATTATTTATAAACAATGTTCGAATACATGAAAAGTATTCAAGAAAATGTCTAACGAACACTTGGTTTATTACGGGTGAAACATGTTTTGTGGGTGGAAATTTTTTTGAAGAAAATGTTTTCACCAAAGTAGAAAATTGTTCCATTACTGTATTTCCAAAGTCTTTACCTTGGTTTGCTACAGCAAGAATGTCAAGAGAGCTGAGTTTAAACTTGAATTCATTGTGTACCAGAGTCACATTTTGGGGTTCAGGGCGAACTTTAAAATTGTGCCCCTTATGCAGTTATGCGAGAAAAAAGAGAGTAGTAAATCAACTTAAAAATAATATATTACTACTATAAAGTAGATTAATTTTTGAAATAGTGATAATTATAAGAACTTACAAGTATGAATTAAATATCACTCTTCTTACACTTTTAACAGCAAAAGTAGTAATTACGCTAACATAATTCATCTTTGTCGCCATGTCCTAATCAATGGATGTCATAGCGAACCGGCCATTTCAACCCGTTCTCGTGACATAATCGAGCAAACATAAGTTTTAATCAATCGAAACTTTGAAAAGCTCTTTTCTCCGGTAACAATTGTATCGTGAATACTCCAATTGATCTCAAATAATTGAGCATTAGAATTTTTTTTTTCCCTCTCGATTAATAGTCTTTCAAGACTTCCAACTTTGAAGATCTTCCTTCAATATCGGAAGCCCTTCTAGTGTTTTAAAGTAGCTTCTTCGACTTTGTTCGTTTTAGGATTTGAATTTTGGGTAATTACTAAAGAGAGAGAAAAGTTATTAGGAACTATGCGCATAAAGAATCTAAAATCGAAATCCTCAAACGAACAAGGTCTTCGACCTTTGGCACATTCAAACATTCATCACTAGGATTAGAATGTAACTTTTCACATCAAACAAAAACATGAGTTTCCTCGTATTTATGAGTTTTCCAAATCCATTCTTAAGCGAAGAAAGTGCTTATCAATTAAAAATAAGAACCTATCCATGTGGGCTTATTTTTTCCTTACGGGATTATTTTTTTCATATCTAATAGAGAATTGATTTTGACATTCCCTAAATTGACAAAGAGTGCGATTATTAATTTGAGGAGTGCCAAAATCTTTCCCCTACCTAATAATATACTACCCTATAGAATTTTGGGGGCCCAAGGCCCAAGTCTTTTTCGCCTTCCCCTCACCAAGTCTGTCGTGTACTTTCCACTTTCCAGGATGGTTCCCTTTCATTTGCGAGATGAATATAGTTTAGCTTACCTACATCTCGATCAATTCCAAGAGACCGATCTCACATTCTACTAGCGGGGCTCCATTTAAAGCCAAAGAAAAATTATATGGATTGGTTCCAAAGGAGTTGATGCACCTTAGAGGTTTCGAACATGAGTCTTAGGATAAACCAAACAACTCAATCCCAAATTTTGACCACCAGACCAACCCCGTAGTGTTGCAAAATCAATATAGTTGGCAATTTGCAGTCCTACTAATTCATGCTTCTAATACACAAAGTTTGTTTGCACAAAGATTGCAGCACAGATCTTGCACATATCTTTTTCTTGCGAGGCCCACCTCGGATCTCGTAAAGATGATCTTTGTAATAAATTCCGTTTTGTAAGTATCATTGAGCCTACATCAATACAACTTCTCTCTTTTGTAAAAAAGTAAAAAATAAAAATTTGCCACTCGGTCAATAAATCACTAAATCAGAGAGCACCACCACAAATATGGAGAGAACAATGAGAACATCAGGAGAAAAACTCAATGAATAATCCCACAATCCACACTACGCAAAGTTGTAAGAACAATACCTGATTACAAAGCAAAGGAGGAATCAAAAGTCAGAACATGCTACAACTGAAGATTTAAGTACTGCAACAAACTAAATATCATGAGTATCAATTGTCACCATTTAGAGCAAAATAGAATTCTACGATTCAAAAAATAACTATTGTCCCTGCAGAATAATTCGATATCACTTGTCCTCTCAACCATACAACCCGAAAATAACCCGTGCAGCACCATCCATTGGATCTGTTTAAGAAATAAGCAAAACGACCAATTCAGTAAGCAACTATAGACCAGAACTTGATTGGCCAAGTTAAAGAAAAAATGAGTTGGGATCAATACGAGGATTCAATATTCATTAGCGAACAAATTAAATTGTTCCATACATACAAATCAAAACTTTATTACTCAACATGCGTATCTAAATTTCTTCAAACCGCATGAGCCCATGATTCGGGTCGAAACTACAATTATTTGTTCAAGGGCAAAGGAAATAATTTTATGTGTCAATACTTGATAAGGAGATCAAAATCATATTTCATCTATCTTGATCAAACGATGCAAGAATCCACTGGCTTACAAGACAATTTGACAGAAACTAAAAAGATGATCACGATTCACAAATAATTATGCTAATCACAATGTTAATGGGATTCTTCTAGTCCATCCTCACAAAGTATAAACACAAGAAAGTAGTAAGACACCTCATTCTCATAACACAAATTAAATTGGAGATTTCACACTTCAAATATTCAAAACATTTTCCAAAGAGAATTTGGCTTATGTCGGAAAAGGTCACTTACCTCATTTGTTGAGATGAATTGAATCCGAAGACATAGATAAAAGGAGATCAACAGTTTTGTCGGGTAATTTGTTGAGATCAATCAAATCGATCGGAAGATGCATATTATTGTTCGGCTGATGAATTGAATCCGAAGGCATAGATGAAAGGAGATCAACAATTCTGTCCGGCGATTTGTTGAGATCAGTCAAATCAATCGGAAGATGCCTATTAATGTTTGCCTCAGATTCCTCAAAATAATCATCATTAGTGTCCTCAGGATAATCATCATTAGAGTCCTCACGATAATCATCATAGTCCTCAGCATAATCATCATTAGAGTCCTTAGGATAATCATCAGAGTCCTCAGAATAATCATCATCAAAGTCCTCACGATAATCTAGAAAAGTAATCCAACAACAGTATTACAAATCCAAGACATAGTTTAAGACTAGCTACTAATTCATTCACCAATATCAAGAAATGATACGCAAGAAGGTTACAAAAAAAATTGGACTTGTATAAACAAGTAAAGAACATGCACGCTCGATTCAATATCTTCGATTCAATATCTTTCAGTGATTGAACCAAGCTTTGGAAATTACATTCTATATACATATGTTTACGTTGAGACACTCTCTAGAAACTCAAGCAATTGAATCTATAATATACATGTAACCGAGCACCTTTTTACCACTTAAAGTTTAGTTTTTCATCATTACATTTTCAATCAATAATCCTTTTTGTGATTTATTAATTTGTAATTGCATATATTAAAAAGAATAAGGATCGAATTTTATGTGTGTGTGTTCAAATGTTCATTATAAATGTATATATGTATATATGATTTTCTCTAACACTACCAGCAATTTTACATAAAATTAAAGCAAGTGGAATTACCCTATGAAAAAAAAGTGTCATGTATTGCACGAATCAACTAGTTCTATTTTCTCAAGGAAAGTTGCAAGTATCATGCCAGGCCTATTTGGGTTAAACACAACACAGAGCTGGGGGGCCACCACCAATAATGCAGGTATTAGGGCCACACCACTTGGAATTGAATATTTTGCAACTACTTTCAAATCAGACTCGACATAATGATATGATATTTACCTACATAAGGCCGAAGAATGGTTTTGGTGACGGGATCATCCCATTCCAGCGACTCCCACCATTCTTTTTCTGCTTTAATATTAATGCGGCAGCTTGGTGCTGTTGCTTGCTCGCCATCCATGTGCAGCGAAAGAGGCAATCTCCTTACCATGGGACACATGAATACGATCACTTGTGCTATAGATGGACACACCATCACGCCATTATATATGCTCTTCAGTCTTGGTAAGTGAACTAGAATTAAGGTCTTGAGTTTTAGGAGACTGCAGATTGAGTTGCTATAATCTTGATGATGGCCCCAATCACTCGTCTCTGTTATTTCAACTATTATATCCTTCACATTCTCACACCTCACCACACTAAGACTCTTGAGATTTGGGAAGTTCGGCAATAATTGGACAGGGAAAATATTCTTCAAAGCGTTACATTTACGCAAGGACAATTCTTTTAGGTTGAAGTAAATGCTATGTGGTTGGGCAATCCCGTCAAAGAGTACCTTTAATCTGGGTAACCTAAACAACTTAATTGACTCGACGGTTCCTAGAGAGATATGGCCATCTTCTGAAAAGGTTGATGACAGAAAGATGGATTCTAACCCCAAACAAAATTTGACTTCAAATTTACGTATATATTTGGCATCTTTGAACCATGGAATAGCTGCTAAGCTAAAGGGAATGTGGAATCCATAAAGCCCAAACAACTCTAAGCCTGCAGGGAGCACTAGCTGATCTACTCCACTTCCAAAAGGTGCATATTCAGATTCGGGACTGATCCAAACCTCTCTTCCTAGATCTGGTTCGCAAAAAGCACATTTTTCCACTGTAAGACCGTACTTCTGCAATCCTTGGAACTGCTGAGACATTGCATACCTGGTAAGCTCCTGTACATTGTGAAACTGGACAGCGACAACTTTTAATTGACTCAAGCACTGGAGATCTTCTACTGACACTTTTATTCCTGTCCCGTCAAGTCTAAGGAAATGGAGTTTTGAGAGCCTGCGTAACTTCCAGCAAGGAAACGTCCTTCTTATGAAGAAATTAGCTGCGAGGTCGAGTTTTCTGAGATTAACCAATTCTTCTATACCTTCCAGCAATTCTTTAATGTAGCTACCAGTCAGTACAAACTTTTTCAGAGCCTTCAGTTTCTCCAGTGACGGCACATACTTTAATTTGTCACAGCTGTCCAGTATTAATGCATGCAAATTCTTCAAGTTGGAGATGGACTTTGGCAACGACGTTATTTTGTTCCTGGACAAATCCAATACCTCAAGACGAGGCATATTTGTGAAGAAAGAATCCGGAATCACTCCTAACCGATTACAGTTTGCGCCATTCAAAAGTAAGGTGGTAAGCTGATGGCAGATAGGTGGTGCAATTGGAAGTTCAATTATCGAACTATCCATGAAGGAAATCCTTTCAAGATCCTCAGACCAATGTTCATATGGTACCCTTTTTTTTTGTCTCACCAGCATTTACCATGAATCGAGGACTACTTGCTGTTATTCTGAGAGCCATGTCTCTGATCAAATCATGCATCCTAACACATTCTTGTCTGTGTATGTTGATAATGCTCTCCAACAAGCAGCTACTTGTTAGTTTTCCCAATATAGCGTGACCCTTGTCAAATTGTCTTTCTACACTTTCCATATCAGCGATTATTTCCTCCGCAATCCAATACTCTATCAGCTCATTCACAGGGATCAAATGGTCTTCAGGATACAAGGAACAATACAAGAAACAATCTTGGAGCACCTTATTTCCTAGGCGATCATAACTATATTTCAGTATCTCAAAAACCTCTGTTTCACCATCGCTGGCGTCTTTCCTCGAGCTGATCAAGTCGTTTAATGCATCTCTCCACTCCTGGGTTCCTTCCAATGCCCGCAAACTTCGAGCTACTGTAACAACTGCAAGCGGAAGACAAGCACATTGTTCAGCAATTTTAGCGGCAATTTCTTCCACTTCTGGAGCAAGCACCGTGCCATTTCCGATGGCCTTTCTGAGAAGTAGAGTCAGCGCTTCTTGCTGCGTGAGAAGCTCGACTTTGACATCTGTGCAATCCATCCTTCTACAAACACCCAATGACCGCGTAGTTAAAACTATTTTACACCCGTTAGATTGGGTTGGTTCCGGAATACC
>BPLS01016371.1:0-15855 GCA_019656275.1 Rhododendron kiyosumense | reverse complement strand
AGCGTGATTGTATGCAATAAAAGATCTCGGTTTCACCTAAACACCTTCATCTTTAAGTTTGAATAATCTCATCATGATCCCAAAAGATCTCATTGTCACACAAAACCGTGATCTTTAGGCAATATATTTTTAATAGTGTACTGAAATTCTTAGAAACGGAGGTTAGCGTATAAATTATCCAAAAATATCTAAAGTTAAAATAATATTGTTCCGTAATCGGCGCTAGCCATGAGATGAGTTGGCAAGCAAGAAAGATGGGATGAGGTTTGTTTTAGGAAATGGATCCTCTCCTGTCCAAATCAGAGTCCAAAAGTTTGGACTAGACAAGACAGTCTATTTAGAAAGGGATTCTCTCCGGTCCAAACCTGAGTCCAAGGGTTTGAACTGGATGAGACAGTTTATATATGGACAGTACATTTCTGCGATGAAAGGTTGAATATATATTTGTTTGAAATTTTTTTGAACAAATCTGAATCATTAATTAGATAAATAAATGTCCCAATCTAAACTGTCTCGCTCAGCGGAAAACATTGGAGTGCTGAGGAGCCGGAGCCTTTATTTTAAGGGGAGGTGCACGAGGGGGGAGGATTAGGAAGGGGGTAGAAACCAGACAACATACGTACCACGAAACTGCATACGGACCTTCCCTTGCCTAATTTTTTACTACTTTTTATTTATATACAACGACTAAAAGTATAAATTAATCTGAGCGTAAAGGCGGGAATCAAGGGATATGTGGGACTTGAGCTACCGCGCAAAACCCCATGCATTTGGATGTGTTGTCTTCCTCGGGAACCCAAACCCTAACAAAAATAAACCAAAAGATCAAGGCTTTATTTCGTTGACAGTTTAGTTTAATTTTAGTAGTGATTAGAGAGAGAAATAAAATAATGATTGAAGAGAGAATAATGATTGGAGAGAGATGAGAAAATAATAATTGAAAACATAAAATAATGATTGGTGAAAAAAAATAGGATAATAATTAAAAAATTAAATTAACAATAAAGTAAAATGGTAACCGAACATAGTGCACATTACTAAACAAAGGTGGAGAGTGCTACTCACATGATAATTAGAACTGTCAGCAAGTTTTTTTTTTTTATACTAACGTTCGGCGCTCACCAATTTATTAATTCATGTACTATTAAATTCGTTTTTATAGAACTTTTTTTATCGTCATTTTCTTTACTAGAATTTGGTCTAGATATGAGTTCCGCTAACAAGAGGTGAGATTGTACCGCCTCCCTAAATTCATCAGTTTATCGTGATAGATATACATGAATTAGAGAAAGGGTTGACAACAATAATTCGCACATTTTCTCATAGAGGTTATGTAAGAAGAGAATATCATTACTCACATAAAAAAAAAAAAAAGTAGTTTGTTCATGCATCAATAAATATCCAAATTTGTTATAATTTATTTTGTTTATTGTATTTGCAGTATATATGGATGTTTGATCATTTTAATTATTTTACTATACCTATATAGCAAACCGTTCGATTAGTAAAGATTGTGGAGTTGGGAGAGAGCTCATCTATACTATATACTAGTTTGGAGGGGCGTAGAAAAGAACTCATACCAAATTGTTGCATCTATACAAAATGTTTTAACATGATGTGCAACAATATTTGCTAATGTATGGTAAATGTTTTCATAAATAAAATTCAAAATTGTTAAATTTAAACTCGTTTAATTAGTAAAATAAACGCCAAAAATTAATTTTATAACCTCTTGTTGGAAGTATAAAACTTAACAGTATATCAACAAAACTGCAAGTGCATTTTTCTTTAATTGAATAAGAGCATCTGAGTAGACTATATACTCAAGATAACCAGTATCGATATTTGTTTAATTTGCTTATAGCTCAAATTAAATATAGATGGAATGTATACTTTTGCAATTTAAGATGTGTAATGCCATTGATAGTGTGATACCATTGATCTCGTCATTATTAGTAAGATGAGATTACACAATTTATCAAAAATTTACATTCATTCAATGTTAATTCCATCAAACAAGGGGTGTTCCACTAACTAAAATAATTATTTATTTGATATTTTTTAAATAAGTAATTATTTTTTAAATTATAGGTGATATATTGTGAAAGATGACTTATCTCATAAAACGGAAAATAAGTACTTAAAAAAAAAAACTTAGCGAAACGAGGCCAAACTGTCAATAAGAATATTTTGTGCATATTTAACAAAATCGACTCTTGACAGAGCTCAATGGAGAAAAAACATTCATGTAACCTACCTCAATTGATTGGAACATAAAGCTCATTTTGATTTGGTTTGGATTTTAAAAAATCGCAGAATATCCCACATGTTTTTGCACCTTCTCACTTAGCTACTCTAGTAAAAAAGTTCAAAACGTACAAAGACCTTATAATAAAGGGTTAAATCGTTTAAACGAGCTCAGATCTGTAAAACAATATCCATATTACATATAAATAATATTACCAATTACGTTATAATTAATTTTTTTATTCAATTGAAACAAGACGAGGGACAAAAGGATGAGGATGGTGGGAGTATTATTTTTAATTAACAAAAAGCTGGTGGTGCGTTATAGCTGGCAAAAGTAAGGCCAAAAGCCCCATCTCCAAAAGGACTACCTTGCCCTTCCTTTTTGTGCCGTTGACGGTTCAATTATAGAGGCACAACAAATAAAAATAATCCTCGTGTTGTGGGTGACAACAACACTACTCCCTCCATCCGAATTTAATAGTCATTAGTTCAATTATAATCGGATAAAAAATAAGTTATATTTTTAAATTAGTAATGAATTTTATATTCAATATGAATCTTACTTGATAGTAGATCTCAATTAGCTTTATAAGACAATATTTTTAAAATTACGTAAAACAGATAAATTACAAAATATAATCGATTGAAAAGTGGTATGAACTCCCAAAAAAGACTATTAAATCCAGACGGAGGGAGTAATAAATATCCCAATCAACTTATGTATATCTGGGCTTCTGTAGTTTCTAGTTTTTTTTTTTTTTGATCCATTTTGTATTTTCTACTCCATTCGTCCGGATTTAATAGTCCTTTTGGAGAGTTCGTGTAATTTTTCAATCGATTATATCTTGTAATTTATAATATTTTACGTAATTTTAAAATATTGTCTTATAGAGCTAATTGAGATCTATCAAACAAGATCCATATTTGGATATAAAATTTATTACTAATTTAAAGATATAACTCATTTTTTATTCGGTTAGAATATATTGAACTAGTGACTATAAAATCCGGACGAATGGAGTAATTAGTTATGCTATTTTAGGACCGTCATACATGTTTAGTATTAACTTATAATTGTGTAAATTGTAAATTGCGAGGAATGAAATTGGTAATGAGAAGGGATTAGATGATGGGATTGGATTGATAGAAGAAATTGGTAATGAGAAGGGATTGATAAGGAGGAGAGGTCGGGATGGGATTATTAATACCATCTCCAAGATGGTATTAGCAATACCCCCAAATTGGGGTATTAGCAATCCGATGGGATTGTTAGTCCTGACCATTTTTTGAAACCAAACAAGGTATTGTTAATACCCCCACTCTAACAATCCAATCCCAATCCCTTGGAGGGTTATCAAACGGGGCGATAGTGTCCATTTTTTGGACTCGGGGTTCTGCTGTGAGCGGCTCTTATAGCAAGGAACAACTATGCCCTAAATTGGCTTCATTTTGGGGTTTTGGATTGATTGGCCAGCACTCTTCACCGAGTTGACTTGCTTTCAACCCATACACTTGTGAGTGTGAATGTGTACTTGGGTGCAATGTTTTTAAAATTGGATCTGACTGACCGATTCAACTTGTTAGATCGTCGACCGGCATATATACCAGTCTGACCAATCAAAGAATTGAATACAAGTTAACTCTAGGCATATACAACTAAGTTCATTTGACTTTTGTATCATCCCAGTAAGAGAAAATAAATTCTATGTTCATTGTTCTTAAAACAAATATGACTCGACGGCCTTTATTGAAATTTGATAACTTGATTGATCGTATAGATGATGGGAATTGATTTTCACACTTCTCTTTTAGTCACCCGCATTCTCTTTTTTTGTCTTTATATAAGGCCACCGCATGCCACGTGCGGCTTACTCCATGCCCCAAAAAATATAAGAAAAAACTCATGATTTTTTTGAAGAATTTGCACTTACACCCCCTGTACTATCACTAATTTGCACATACACCCCTTATGCTCCAAATTTTGGCACTTACACCCCTGTACTTTGGACTGAAGTGCAACTGTTAGAAAATCCGTTAAAATGGATGGAAAAACTATTGGCGGGAGATTTCCTCCAAAATGAGGAAGAAAATGGCCAAAATAACCTTGATAGTCATTTATAAGTTTTGTCAAACTCCCATTCCAAAAAACAGAGCATCCAAACCCATTTCTTCTTCTAACCCACACTCTCTCTTCTCTCACAAGATGTCTTCTCAAATATCAAGAAGCCCATCAATTTCAAGCCAAAGGATCGATGCATCCAATTTGGCGTTGCAATTTGCTTGAAATTAATGGGCTTCTTAATGTTTGAGAAGACATATTGTGAGAGAAGAGTATTGTTCCACTTAACTTTTTCTTAAAATTATGGCTCTGTCTTTATTTGAATTTTTTCACGTTTGTTAGTTTTGCATTAAATTTTTGTGATTTATTTATTCATCCTAACAAGACAAATCGTAAAAGTAATTTTTTTTTAACTTTTACCCAAATATTTTGAAAAATAACCACTTTTAAGTATAAAAAAAAAAGTCAAAAAAGTGAGGCACAAAACTAACCACTTTTTTGGGTAAAAGTAAAAAAAATTTACTTTTTCAATTCGTCTTGACGAGACGAATCGGAAAACTAAAAAAGTGAGACAGAAAACTAACAAACGCAAAAAAAAATTCAAATAAAGACAACTAAAAAAATAGTGGTAAAGGTTGTTAGTAGAACATGGTCAAAGAGTGGATTAGGGGAAGAGAGGGGTATGGATGCTCTATTTTTGGGAAAGGGAGTTTGACAGAGCTTATGAATGGCTATCAGGGTTAGTTCAGGTATTTTTTCTCCTCATTTTGGAGGGAAATTTCCTGCCAATAGTTTTTCCATCCATTTTAACGGATTTTCTAACAGTCAAGGCTGGCCCAATGGGGAGGCCTAAGAGGCCGCCGCCTTGGACCTTCACATTTTGGGCAAAAATGGAGCATCCATTCCTATATAAGTATATATATTTTTTGTATGCAACTATAATACAAACTCCTTTGGCAGTTTAGTGATAAAGTATTTGCTTTTCCACATAAGATGCTTGGGTTCAAATTCTAGTAGGGTATTTTTTGCAAAAAAAAATTTCTTCTATATAAGGGCACTTTTCCACCACTTGGCCTAGAACATCCAAATATCTTGAGCCGGCCTTGCTAACAGTTGCACTTCAGTCCAAAGTACAAGGCGTGTAAGTGCCTAAATTTGGAATATAAGGGGTGTATGTGCAAATTGGTGATAGTACAAGGATTGTAAGTGCAAATTTCAGTAAATTTTTCAATATTTATTTATGGAACTATGTAAAAAATCAACTATATTTTCTAAATTTGTAGGTACACAATTGATGCGGTGGATGTAGCACGTTTGTTGAGATAATGCATATTGACCACGATTAATTGGGTCGGGATCACAGGTGAAGCCATAGAATATAAAGGAATAAATCTCTTTTATAAATCAAGAAAGTTAAAAAATGCCAACTAAACACACCAACAGTGGGAACCGACGGTCACTAGAGCCCGTATGGATGATTCAAGTTGTTCAATAATTTAAAAAAAAAATTGAGTGGGCTTAATAAAAAATCAGATCCATCCTAAACATGTAAGTGCTCAATCCAATTTTTCATTTTTTTTACAGATCTATAATCTAAATGAAAAAATAAAAGATTAGATTGAGCACCTATACATATCAGATTGATTTGATTTTCCATAGGTTTACTAAATTTTTTTAAAATTTATTTATGCTATGTTCTCTTTACAATTCGAAAATAATTTTTAAAAAAATTCTTCATAAATTCTCCATATTTTCAATATTTCTCTCTATCTCTTTCTACTTATTATCCCTACTGTTTTTCAAAAAATATTTTAATACTCAATTCAAACATACTCCCTCCGTCCCATTTTTATTGTCCTTTTTTGATATTCGTGCAGTTTTCAATCGCTTATATCTTTCAATGTGAATCTCCAAAAATATGCATTATGACTCTTATTTGATAGATTTTAATTTGTTCTATAATACAAAGATGTCAAAATTATGAAAAATATTATAGATTGAAAGATATAAGCAAGAGACAAAAAAGTGAAAAAGGAATAATGAACAATGAAAATGGGACGGAGGGAGTAGCATTAACAGTTAAAATCATCCACGCAGGAGCATAGTGAATTCCGTATGGCCGTCGGTCGGTACGTACGTAGCGTGGCTGTGTTGGTATAATGTTTTTCTTTATCAACAATGACGTATGATTGCCAGTTGATGTGGTGGTTAATAGGACAAAACTAGTCGAACGAAATCAGTTCGTGGCTCCGGTTGGAGTCGACCACGTGTCTGGCGTTCCCTGTTCACGAGCAGTCAACTTAGAACGACGCCATATTCTTCACGTGCTCTATAATTTACAGAAGATTTCTCCACATCTTTATCTTTATTTTTTGATTTTGAATGTTTTTACGTTTTATACCAATTACTCTCACCGTCCCAATTTAAATTTTCACGTTTCTACTTTGGAATGTTCTAAAATAAATGTTCACTTTCTAAAAATAAAGTATGCCAAACTTTCAATTTTATCCCCCTAAAAAATACAATTTCTCTCCTAATGGATTTGACAACTTCTTATATTCGTGTTGTTTTTAGATTGATAATATCCTTTAATTTATAATATTTTTCATGATTTTAAAAATTTTGTATATTAACACTAATTGAAATATATCAAATAAGATCCGTATTACATATTTTTTGAGATCTATATTGAAATATATAATTAATTTCACAGTTTTAAAGGTTAATTTTGGAAATTTTGAGCAAAAATTTTGCCTCTTTAAAAAGCTCAATTTTCCGTAGAGGATACTTAAATTGAAACGGAGGGTGTAATTTGTACTTTCATTAAAATGAGGGTGAAATAATGGAAGATTTTCCTTCAAAATGAAAAGAATAAAACAATATAGGTGGTTGGCATCTACGTACAATTCAATTTCAATCAAAATAACCGTTTATTATTAAAAAGAAATAAAAAGAGTTTGCAATTCAAAAATTCATGTTCCTATCATACATCTCATTTTTATGAATCTATATTCAAATATGCTTCCACTTTTTCTCTAAATAATAATTTGTCAACTTACTTTGGAGACACAATTACATACTAAACTGGTTTCTATTTTTTTCAATCCAGAAGTGAGTTTCAAACAGTCTTTAGACTTATCAGTGGCACAATAATTAGCTCATTCTCTTAGTTGCAAAAAAGATTATACAAGTTTGCATAATTCAGCTTATGTCTTTTATATATCGATCTTACATACACATCGTTAGTCAAACATCCCTCTATATATGTTAATTTTTTAAGCTAATTATTTACGACGAGTGACACATACGTACTGCCATCTTAAATAATTCAACATCTAAAGAAAATAAAAAATTGACACATAAATATGAACGAAACCAAAAAAAAAAAAAGGCTTGATAAATGATGAGGATGTTGGACCTGAGTGGATTTGTTAAAGTGAAATCATCAATACAATAAAGGCCTTCATTTGATTGGAGTCCGACAAAAATTATAGTTTTGGGCTCAATAAATGGAAGATACTTAAATCAACCCTCATTTTTTAGAAGCACAAGTGGTCACTTTACCAACATGCTCTGAATTTGCTAGTAGCTAGGTTGCAATTGTGAGCTATATTAATTTTACCAAAGAAAATAAGAAATTAATTGTCACACTCCTCTTTTTGAATTTTACACTTTGTACTTTATATTTTCTATTTTTGTTATCTTGATTCATATTTACTTATAATATTTCTTTGCATTATAACCATAGAAAGGGTAATATTATAAATACAATAAGACACATAAAGACAGTAGTAGCGGAGTTATCATGGGGCCCGGGGTGGCTCCGGCCCCCCGGATTCCCTCCGAGCCCTTGAGTCTTAAAAATTTTATTTTATATATACTTAATTTTGAATATTATTAATAATTATTCATGTATAGCTATTTATAATCTTAATAATTTTGGTTTAATTTGATAAAAAAAAAACCGGTTATTTTACATTCTCACTTCTCAATTTTTTTCATAAATAAAAAATAATCACGTTACTATTGAAGTTGCCTAAAGAAAAAAACAAAACGATTGGTATATTTTAATTGTATTAGACTAGAATCATTTAAATATACAAATGTAATGTATTGAAAACAAAAATTTTATGATATAGTAATAAGTATATGTTCCGATAAAAAATATGTATCTATTACTCTAGCCCCCCTCGGATCAAAATTCTGACTCCGCCACTACATACCGTTCCAAATACAGAAATGAGGTTTGCAGTCAATAATTGATCTTCTATTTGAAGTCGGGTATAACAATGAAAAACAGCTGGTTGAATTATTTACTATCCTACAACGTACGCTGAGCTAAGCCACCCGAGTTTAGTAAAAATATTTAAAAGCTACTTTTCCAATTGGTAATTGGCTTTAGATCGGACTTTTCCAAGAAATCTCATATAGTATTAGAGTTAGGTTTCGGTTTTTCTCACCTTATGTGATTGACTCTTCGCTTGGGCCAGTTCCTCTCCGGCCCATTTTATGATTGAACCCTTCACTTTTTGGACTTTGTCGAGAACATGTGGCACATTGAAAATCATGTTATATATTAATTATCGTTTGATATGTCAAAACACATTTACTTCGAAAAGTATGAGTACTTTTGATACGCGGTTGCAATGTTTTTGAAATCTATCTTTTCAAGGTAATTGTCTTACGAAATAATATCAAATGATTTCAATCAATATAATTTTTAATGTACATAATGTTCTCGTCAAGGTCTAAAATATGAATGCCTCGACCATGAACTGCAAAAGAGTCAAAAAAGGGGTTGAATTGGAATCCCTTATGCCTTGTTCCTTTCAAAAAAAAAAATTCAAAAAATTTCTCCTAGATTCCCTTTACTTTCAATATTTTTCTCTCTATCTCTCTCCACTTATTACCTCTACTATTTTTCAAAAAACTTTTCAAAACACAAATCAAACACAACATTAGACTGTGTTCGTTATTGGTTTCTAGACTCAACCTCTCTCCTATGCGCAGTCCCTAATAAGTTTTCTTATCGATTATTACTCATATTTTTTTTAATCTATCTCTCTCTACTCATTACTCCAAAAATCTCCTTCAAAACTTAAATCAATCAAGAAATACTATCAGTGCTTTAAAAAATCTAAATTCTAAATGTGCTACCAATGTACTACCCAAACATATCTCAATGAATTAGCCTAGTGGTCAAGATAGAGGTTTAGAGGTCAGCTTCCTCCTCGGATAAAAAAAAAAAAGGGTCAGCTTCCTCCTAGGTTTTCATATTTGAATTCTTCTAGGTGCTCTTAACTCCTTTTGAGATAGTTTATACAAAATTTTACACTGATTTTAATTGAGATCTTCAAAAATAAGCTGTGAAATTGAGATGCACGTAATGCGGCGTGGACACGTGAGTTGTAAAAGAAATTACCCAAACTCGTCCTAGTGATGAGGAAGAACTCTTTGTCACATTGACTAAAACAATGTCCTTGGAATTTCCGCTATATAGGGATTACATAAAGTACAATAATACAACCACACGGATAAATTTGTTTAAATTCTGTGGGGGGTATTCAACTGCTGGTACAGAGGGTGCAAGGCGCACGTGTGTCTCCTTTAGCTGTAGCCAAAGCACGTGACACAGCCAACCTCCTCACATGCCGTTACCGTTGAAGATTATTACCGGAATTTCGAAATTGAAGAGGTAGTAGTGACTGGTAAAAGTGGTCCGTGCGAAACAGCGGTCCGTGCGAAACAGCTGTCCCGACTCCCCAGCATTAGCAGTAAAAGGACGATTCCTCGTCTCTCCTTTATTTTGTCGCTTTTTATATTACTAGTATACTACTTTTCCTTATTTCCTGTTTTCCCTCCCCATGAGATTTGCTTTGTTCGGTTGCCATTTTCGTTTAGTTTTAATTTTGAAAATCAATCATTACCTTACTTCTTTCCCCAATCATTATCCTATTTTTTCAATTATTACTTTCTCATCTCTCTCTATCTCTCTCCAATCATTATCCCTATTTTCAATCATTACTCTATTTCTCTCTCCACCCACTACCAAAACTAAACTAAACTAAACTCCCAACCAAACACAACCTTTACTTGTTTAAAGTAGGGGTGTAAACTTCGAATTTACGCCCGCGTCATGTGTGGATTCCATCGTCAGTTTATCGCAATAATTTGAACAACTTATTTTATAGGGTTCACAAAATAGTGTATATAAGTAAAAAATCAGCTTGACCTAACATGTATAGGTATATGAAAAATCAAATTTTGATTTATAAAATCGATTGCCTGAGTCATTTCAACTTAAAAACTATTGACAGAATCCATACTATCCATTTTACAAACCAAAATTTAATTTTTGATATACCTATGGATGTTGGGTTAAACTAATTTTTTGCTTATATAAACTACTTTGCGGATCCTACAAAATGAACTTGCGATAAACTGTTGATGGGGCACACATGGCGGGGGTGTAAGTTAATCTCCTTCCGCATAACTATTCCACATTATTCAAATGGACCCCTCACTGGTTTTTCTATCTATCTCTATCCACTTATTATTACTCATAACATAAAAAGAATTCTCAAAACTTCAAACCAAACAAAGTGAAAGCTTTTTTTGATTGTAATTCATGGGTCAAGAGGAAAGGTTCTGATTTCCAGTACGATCAAGAGGAACTGTTGTTTGGTAAATGTTTCAGAGAAGTTTTTGCAGTAATAAATGGAGAGAGTTAAATAGATAAATGAGACTATAAGGGAAGAGAAAATTTTCTAAGAATCGTATTCAGGGAGAGTGGTTATGAAAACCCCCAAGTGAACAAACCTGGCTTCGAGGTTTCAATTTATGATTGTAAAGAATCGAGTTGTTGATAAATAAGTTCACTTGAATCATTAAAAATTTATTTTAAATCCACTTGTGATGGTTAATTAAAGAGTTAATGTCCTTCTTTTTTTTTTGGCTCGTTTTGATTTGGATCACGTAAATGCTCATAAATAGAAATAGATATTCTGATGTTATATTTGAAAATGATTCATTAGTTTACATTATTCCTTTTTGTTATCCTTGACTTCATTTCATTCACATAGCTTGCTTTTGAGATCAAGCTTTGTTCATGTATATTAGCTTTATTCGAGCTCAAGTTTCTCAAATGTCATATGATTTGGAACTCGAAGCCTCTAACTTGGATTACTTGATCTTAACCCCTAGCGGTTGGCGGTTGGGTCATGCGCGTACACACCTCATGTAATTTAAATGTGTGCACATAACACCTTGTGATTTGTGAAAATGTGTTAATAGACCCAATTCCGTCCATATACGTCTAGTGGGATGGACATGCACTAAAAGTACTCCGGTATGCCCTCATCTTCTCATTTGATTCCTTCTCTTGTTCTTCCTTGAATCTAACTAATCCATCTCTTGTACCAAAAATTGGATCTGAATCATTGATATTATAGAGTTTGACGAGTACTACATCCATACCAAAATTCAAGCCGATTAAAAAATAAAAATTCTCACGGTCAAATCGAATTTATTATGAAGTAATTTTCAATTTTGAATTTACCATTACTTTTAACAAGAATTAGATCATTGAGTTAACAAATGCGACCTAGAATCTCTTTACAAATGCAACTTTGATGTTTGATAGAGTTAATTTGTTGCAGAGATGCTCTATTATTTGAGTAATACATTATGAACGGATCGGATTAAATTTGGGCAAAGTCCATTTTCATCCCCTGTGATTATCGCCACGTGTGGATACCCCTCTTATGGTTCAAAACTGGCCACATAATCTACCTGTGGTTTACTTATAAAAAAAAAAACCTCCATGTGGTTTTGAAAATGTGCAGATAGACCTATGCTGTCTTGTTTTCTATCAATATTAATGGAGGTGTATTTCAGACGCCTCTAAAATATAATCTGAGTCATTCATAATGTATTAAATAAAGAATAGATTAGCTCTGTAAAATATTATCTCGATCAGGCATTAATAACCCAATGATCTAATTTTTAGTAAATTCAAATTTAAAAGTTTAATTTCACAACAAAATCGATTCGACTATGAGTTTTTCATTTTTTGATTGACTTGAATTTTGGCATGAATATAGTACTCGTCAAAATTTACAATATCAATGGTTTGGATTCAATTTTTGGTATAGGGATGGGGCGGTTAGATTTAAAAAAGAAGAAGAATCAAGGGACATGATGGGGATATGTTGGTCTTTTAATATTGTGTTCGTTAATATGGATGGAAAACATTACGGCAGGGGGTTCATCCTCACATTTTCAAAATTATAGGTAGGTTATGTGGTCAGTTTTGAACCATGAGAGGGGTATCCGCACATGGCGATAACCACAGGAGGTCAAAGTGGACTTTGCTCAATAAATTTTGATTGGATTCAAGAGGAGTGTGAGATACACCTCCGTTACAATAGATGAAATTTGATCCATTAATTTGCACATTTTTGTCAATCATAGAGCATTATGTGCACACTTTTGAACGGAGAAGTGTATCTGCACATAATCCAAACCGCGAAATTCACAGTGGACTTTGCCTTAATTTGTTGGTGGTCGAACAACTTAGGAACGGAGCCATGTTAAACGGTAGGGATGCCTTGGCGCCCCCACTTCTAACTAATCTGTCGACAACTTCTTCACTTTAATATACAGAAACTCCGTTAGTCACAGAGCTAAAGTGTTAAGAAAAAACTCCGTCCAGAAAATTGCTTTTGAAACTAACACGTACAGTGAATTTATTGGAAAGACCGGGCCAAAATAATTGGTAGTAATAGATGTATAAATATAAATATATATGATTTTATGGAATGGAGAATCTCACATACACCAGTAATTAATGGAGTATTGAAAGAATTATTTTTAAAAAAGTGAATGAAAGTGTGTGTGACACTTACATTGTTGTATAATTGACACATTCGCACAAAACACTCATACGTACTTGCAGACACTCATTCGCACAGTGGCAGAGGGATCCGACATTGCATGCCCCTCGGTCATTGTCAGTCCCTATGTAGATATACTATATAGGTGCGAATATGCTATTTTGTACGTCTTTAGCGTATTTTTTACTATTTATGGAGGTTAGATTTGATGGACGTAAATTCCACCATTTGCGATGGATGAGGAATTGACGACATCTGGTTCCCTAGTAGGAGTTGTTCGCGCAAGACATGGTGGTAGATCTAAACAGAAAACTAACCAGATTTTGTTTTTCAAAATTTGCACATGGAGGAGTTTGTGGCTTAGCTGGAAGATGGTCCTCCTTGAGCTTCCTCCATCCTTCCTCTTGTATCAAAGCTCGTATATAAAATACAATTCGCAACTTAACTTTTTTCCAGATGAAGGCACGGCTCCGTTTGGATAGATGCATCAAATTGAATATTTTAATTTGGCAGCTAATATTAATTAATTGAAATATTGTGTACGTAATTTGTCTTGCTTTTCTGTGATACTTGTCGTTTGGGCTTTTAAAATGAAGCGATTGAACCGAATAGCGGATTGTTCTAGCTTGACTTGCCCATCAGGAGAACCAATGACATGCCTGTTTTGATTGACTGTATTACAAGCTGGTCTAAGGACTAATTCCCCAGAGTGCACAAAATCTGCTCTCGGATTGTCGTGCCCCGTTCCGCTTTCTTCAAAAACCTTCTTTTTCAAAAAAAAAGGTAATTTCAAACTTAAATATAACGAAAATGAAAATTATTTTTTCAATTTTTTTTGTATCGTTTAAAAGATCTCAATGAGATCTATCAAACAAGATTTATATTGGTAAGAAAATTATTTACGTAAACACATGATTTTGGAGCTTGAAATTACATTCCTTTTCTAAAACTTCCTTTTTCAAAAATCTGGAACGGCCTCTGATTCAATAAAACCCTTAGGCTCCGTTCGGTTGCCAGGAAAGTACAGGAAAGGATGGGAAAATCAATTTTCCCATAACTTTCCTAGTGTTCAGTTGGCAGGAAAATTCTAGGACTTACCAATTTAGTTTTCCTGCAGGAATTACTTTCCTGCAAAAGTGATCCTGCAAAAAACACAGGATTTTACATCGCGGGAAAAGGAAAATGAGTGAACACTCACAAAATTTTCCAAAAAGTTTCTTTTTCCTGACAAATGAACAACTAAACTTTAATTTTTCTTGCAAAATTCTTTTGTCAAATGAACACTCACGGGAAAATAATTTTCTTTTTCTTTTACTTCACCTCACTTCACTTTTTCTGGGAATCAATTTCCCACATAACTTTCTCGACAACTGAACGGAGCCTTAGAGTTATCATCATCACGATCCGAACACTCATTTTATAGAGTTTTGCAACTACTTCATACATCCAAAAAAAAAAAAAATAGCTATTCATAAATACATGATCGAGATAGATTTGTCTTACAATTTTTTTTGGATAAATAGATTTGTCTTACAATTGTTTCTTAAATCATCACAATCCTTTTTTTTTTTTTTTTTAAAAAAACATTTGTTGTTCGATTATGAAAAACATGTGTTATTTGAACAACTTGAATTTTTTATTTTTTTTAAACAAATAGAGTACTCAACAAACTCTATAAAATAAATAATCCAGATCGTGATGAAGGGTCCCACCAAAGCACTACAATCTTTAGTGCAATACCAGGACCGCATGTTTATCTCCAATAACTTAAATTTCGACATGAGAAACTGGAATGATACAGAGTAGTAAACTTTTCAAGATTATTTATAAATGGAAAAAAATTAATCTAAAACGATCTTGTAACAGGTGACCATGAATTCATGTCTGAATAACTTTTATTGGACAATGAACAATCCATGATGATTCGGATTCTCTTAAGTCTAAATTTAGAAAAGTGTACTTGAGCAAATTCAAACAACTAATCGCAACAATAAACAATTTCAATTTGAACTGTCCCGTCAAAGCCAAATCAATGAGCGGGGATGATCCAATTCCATTTCCCTTTTTCAATACTAGTATTGTACTAACAAAATCCGCGTAAAGGATGGAGTGAAAGCAAAATCCAGCCATAATGCCAACCAGGCATTAGGTAGTAGGTAAGACGTACGAGTAACCGAAGCGGATGCATATCCATAATCCATCTCAAAGGAGGTTCGGTTCGGTTCAAAAACAAACAATGTTCAAATCTTTCTCATTAATGCCCCCCCACCTTCCAAACCTCCCCAAACCAACCTTTTTTTCTTTTCTTTCCTTTTCTTTATACAGTACTAGTATAATAAAAATCTCTCCCTGTAACTGTTCCTTTTGAAAACTTTTAATTTTAATCTCCCTGTACCGTACCTTTTAAAAGAAAAGTCACGACGAAGAAGGTAGGACGAAGGTCCCCATCACCTCGGGTCTTGGCCCAAAAGAGGTTAGGAATTTTTGGGGATGTGCCCTTCACCGGTTACCGGTATCCGTACAGGTAAATTGTGGACGGTTGTGGCAGTTCACGTATGGCTTTTTTGTACGAATGGTCCCCAATGTATTAGCAAATTGTCAATTCGGTCCCCAATATATAAATTGTGTCTATTTAGTCCCCAATATTCACAA
>BPLS01016362.1:6760-25603 GCA_019656275.1 Rhododendron kiyosumense | reverse complement strand
TTTCTTCTGATGTTTTCATTGTTTTCTCCCCATATGTGTGGTGGTGCAATGTGATTTACTGAATGTGCTCCCGGTCCGGTCGACGCTGACCTAATAATTGAGTTTCCTTACGACTAAACAAGGACCAACTTATGTACTTTTTGAACGAGAGTTAGTATTTGTGTTTCATGATCATCGGTTTAAGTTCCCACAAAATTGTCTTGTAAGCTCGGTGGATTAATGAATCTTTTGATCAATATAGATGGTATATAATTTGGATCCCTTATCAAGTGTTGACACATGAAATTAGTCTCTTTTGGCCTTGGATGTGTTTTGGCCCCTATCATGTGTCATGACGCCGTATTGAAGAAGTTTAACTATGTGCGTCAAATAAGGAGGTATGAATTGTATGTAGGGAATCATTTAGTAATTAGTAATCTGTTTCTCTGTTGAATACTGAATCCTCGGATGGAACCCCAAGTCCTTTCTTCTTGTACTTGGCCAAAAGGTCGATAGTTGCTTGTTGAATTAATTGTCATGCTTCTTTCTCAATGACAGATCCGAGGGACGGTGCTGGACGGGTTATTTGTGGGTACGAAGGTTGAGAGTGAAGTTATTTTCGATTGCTCTGTTTTTGAATCACAGAACTCTAGTTTGCTTTGATGGTGGGACTCTAGTCTACAGTTGTAGCATGTTCCGATCCTTTTAACTCCTCAACACTTGCTAGAAATTTGGTATAGAGGAGGCACTTATTGTTCATATTCTCTATCTTGTTTTCACAATCAAGTCCAATGTTATTTTTGGTCTTGTTCAAATTGAAAACTCTTAAGTTCTAACATGCAGTTTACATATAAATTTAAAAATAAAATAAAATCAGAAGTATGTATTGTTACTGATTAACTTTGGAATTAAAAGCCATACCTTTCAAGAACACTCTATAAGTAATAAATTCGACATGAAAATTGAGCAAACAAATCCGTAATTATTAGATATAAGGGGACCGACTGGAACGCAGGATCCACTCCGAATCCCGCACGGATCATTCGAGCTGTTCAATAATTTTAAAATAAAATAAAATAAATGAGTCATATAAAAATTTGCTCAATCCAATATGTGTAGGTATTCTATCCAATCTTCTATTTTTTATTCAAATTTCAGGTCCAGTCCGTTAACTCCCCTCGGGTACGCATAGTGGGGTTATGTGAAAACGTGGGGTGGGGTAAGAGGAATCTCATCAATATTGTTCAAAAAAGCAGTCTAAAGCAGTCTAAAGTGGTAAATAGTGGAGTTCACCTGTTTGCATCGGAAGAAAACTGTGCCCTGCTGCGTTTCTACGCGGAGCAGGGCCCCTCAATCCTATCAACAGTTGCCTCCTTGATTCGACGATTCCTCCTTCCTTCTGGTTTCCATTTGCTTTCTCTCTTTCTTCATTTGTTTCTCGTCCTCCTCCTCACTTGTGGGTTCAGCTTTTTTAGCCCCTTTCCTCTTGTAGCTGTTCTTAAAGTTTTGAGAGAATCTTGATAGCTTAATTGTTTGCATGGGAAGAACATATTTGTAGAAAAGAAAAACCCACCTGATCGGATGACGTAACACAATCTCTGGGTTCTTCTTCGATGGCTTCCTGTTCGAACTCCGAATTTCAAGGTACATACGACATTTTCTTGAGCTTTAGGGGCTTAGACACCCGTAAAAAGTTTTCCGATCACCTCTACGAGGCTTTGAAGCGAGAGGGGTTTCAAACATTTAGAGATGATGACGGGATCGAGAGGGGCGAGAACATCAAATCTGAGTTGGGGAAAGCTATAGAGAACTCGGGGATGTCGATCATCGTGTTATCGAAAAACTACCCGAATTCGATGGCTTGCCTGCGTGAAATCCAGATGATTCTAGAATACCGTAAGAAGAAGTCGGAGCATGTGATTTTGCCCGTGTTCTATGAGGTGGATCCGTTGGACATTAAGGAGCGAGCCAAAAATTTGGATTTCGAAAAAGTGACAGTTGAGGAAGTGAAGGGATGGAGTGCAGCACTTGAGGAGGTTGCGAGTATGGCTGGGATGGTTTCCGGAAATCAATCTAACGGGTAATTTATATTCATTCAACTCATTTTATTGCTACATTAGCAATCTTAGGTACACATATTTGCATACAACCATTTGGATACAGAGATACGCTCGTTCAAGGCAAGTGAATCTCTTTCATTATGTGGGGTTCATATGTATGTATTGAATAAATGATCCAAAAAAAAAGTGACCAAACTTCAGGAAAGCACTAAATATTAAGGCTGCATTCTTGTAAACTTATAAGTCTTAACTTAATTCACTATTTTTATTTTTTATAACTTTTTGTTTAGCTTTTCGTCATAATTTTTGTGGTTAATCGTTCCTTAATTAAGACAAATCAGAAAAGTATAAAAATATAGACCGATGTTGAAAATATTCAAATAAGACGACACTTTAGACAAATATGACAGCTGTTTGATACTTTTTTCGTCTTTAGTTACCTTTTTTTTGCTTTCGGTCATCATGAATTTGTACTTTTAGACTCCTCTCGTTGAGATGGATGATTAATCAAAAAAAGATCACTCGAATCTAATAAAAATTCAAAAAGATGAACAAAACACACAAAACAAAGATGAAAAATAAGTTTACTAGAATGGAACCAAGCAAAATAAACTTGAAAATTTTGAGTTTTTTTAATTGATTGGTGCTCTTATATTTTCCATAGGAATAATAAAAGAGAATGATTTCTATACTTGAGTTCATAATCTTCTTGACAAGTGCGGTTGGTGTGTGGGGACTTTTTATTTGTGTTCTAGTTTTGGTATGTGCATGGAAATTTGGTTTTTCCTTTCAAATCTTTTCTAATATACTGAGCTTCATTTGGCATATTAAATAAATATTTTAGGTATGAAGCCAAGTTCATTGAGGAAATTATTGGTGTACTCAAAATCAAGCAAGCTGGCAAGCACCTGAGAGTTGGGGACTATCTAGTAAGTATGGATATTATCAAACAAAGCGTGATTGTTTTTAATTTTTTGATTAGCGAAAATAAAATTCACTAACCCATAACACGAAGTTATAGTGATAACAGGATCTTTAATACACCGGCCTAACCATCAAAGACCTTAATCTCCAAGCCACACAGAGGAACTAATTTAGGCCCAACAGGCTGAGCCCAAACCAGGTTATTCACCCACCCCTAACAAAACCCAAAACACCAAAAAGGGCCAAGCCCAACACCTAAAACCCAACCCATACCCTAACCCTAGCAGACAGACCCCCTCACCTCCCACTTCCGCCACTGCCACGCCTACCAACAGAAACACAACCACAAACCCAACCGTCGCCGCAGATCCAACAAGCAACACAGCCGCCCAAACACCTCCTACCACCATCGTCACCGGCTGGGACAAATCCAGCTGGTTTCGTATGCACACTCCTAACCATCCAACCATATATACCAAGGCAAAGGGCAAAAGAGAAGATCTGAGGCAACGATGAGAAGCAGCCCGCGAATGTCAGCAACGATGAAACCCAGGCCGTTAAGCACGAGTGTCAGCAACGATGAAACCCAGGCCGTTAAGCACGAGACCGACTGGCCCAAGAGATACCGGCCTGCAGTTGTTTTGTGGCTAAAAGATTGATCAATTGGTGGTTGCAGTCTTTTCCAATGTGGAGGGGGTGGATTAGAGAAGATAACAGTTGCTAAAGTTGTTTACAATTCAAACCACGGTAGATAAGTCAATAGCTAGCGGAGTCAGAATTTTTATCACGAAGGGGTCGAATTGACAAATATAGATTATTATTATTAACAAAAATACACTCTCATTAGGAGAAATTGTTAAAGATCTTCTTAATTAGTTGAATTAAAGACCAATCTTAATTTGAGACTAATCGCCTATTTATATCCTTAGTGTTTAAGTACACACAATTTATTAGGAAAAATTTAGTATTCAGGGGTTACCGAGATCCTTGCTAGCCCCAACACACCTCTGCCCCTGGATGTAATGTGCTGCTTGTTTTTATCCAAATATTGGAGAAGTTTTTTTTTTTTTTTTGGTAAGTAAAATTTTATTACACCAAAGAGCGCCGGAAGCTACAAAAACACTCACAGGGGCATACCCCTGGTTCAACTATACATGAGTTTCAAAACAAAAACAGACCCTTATCTACAAGTATTTATCCCAAAAATCTGAGAATCAAGAAGCCAGGCATCACACAATCCCCTGTTCTGGGCAATAAACTTCACCATAGTCTAAGAGCTTAGCCTTGTTCGAATGGCATAAAAAATAACATGAACAACCTCGGGGACACCCCTGGACTGTCCTTGAAAAATCCTGGAATTCCACTCACCCCAAAGAAAATAAACTGAAGCAGCCAAGGACAGCTTATAAATGTAATTCCGGAACCCTAGCACAATTTTGCACAGCCCATTCAATTTCTTGAGAAAGAGGGAAAACAGCCTTGTAAATGCCATTGCAAGTCAGGATTTGCTTCCAAATGTCCGCAGAGAAGTGGCACTCAAAAAATATTGGAGAAGTTGCCAAACGACCAAATGGAGTAGTTTTGTTTGGAAATTATGATAATTTCTTTAAGGGTATGTTTGGTTCGCTGGAATGGAATGGTCATTCTAATGGCATAGTTATTCCCATGTTTGGTTCCCCATTAAATGAAAGGAATTGTCATTCCATTTCGATGCCACGTCAAAATTACTAGTGTCACTCCAAAATTCACTATTGCCACTCAAAAAATTACTATTGTCACTCTAAAAATTATTATTGTCACTCCTAAAATTACTATTGCCTCACCAAGAATTCCTATTGTTACACCATTCCATTGCAGATGTGAATGGCTATTCCTAAGCACAATCAAGCTTGGGAATGAGAATGGATATTCCAATCTCATTTTCCCCAATTCCATTCCAACCTCAATTACATTCCATTGTCAATCCCATTCCATCGAACCAAACATATTCTAAGATTTTTTATCGAAAAAAGAGCGCTAAGTAAACAATGTTGATGATGGATGTTGGAGGTTTTTCTCTTGTCCTGGATGATTGGGATTAAACGGACCAATGGTTCCATTAGCTGGCCAACAAGGTTGGTTTTCTTCACCAAGAATTATCATAACCACTAGGTTTGGGAGTTTTCTTTTTGTTAAGATAATAGAATTCCACTCATGTTTTGGGAGTATTCAGCTCTGTGGTTTTATTTTTTTAAAGCTAGTGCTTGAATCTTGGATTTGTGAAGGGAAGCAATCAATTGTAAGGAAAATATACACGAATTTTCGAGCAACATAATTGCTTCAGGATCATCGTTACGTTTTCTTTCTCTTTGATGTCTTTTGCAAAATAGGATTAGACCGTCAGAATCATAGTGGAGTACGCTTCATGATTCTCTCGTGAGCACAATCCTTTGCTATTAATGGAAGATATTGAAGTACGTATAGTGACCATCTTATTCTTGCTAGGGACGGGGGACTTGAGAATTGGCAGAGTTTTTTTTTTTTTTCCCTGGAAAGGGGAGAGAACGAAGGGAAACGGGTCCGTTGGGTTTGAGTACGGCTTGATGCATATTTGACCCGGCTCATTTCAACTTGCATACTGACCCGTTCATATTCAATCTGCAACCCGTTTCAACTTGTCAAAATCCGCCTATTTGCCACCTTTGCCTTTTTGCAAAATAGAACTTCATGATTTTCTCGTGACCACAATCCTTGCTATTTTTTTGGTTTCCAGGATCTTGACGAAAACATGCAAAATCTCAAGAAAAAGCTAGAGTACTTGATTGGTCAAGAGAATGACATATATTCCGAAATTTGCAGTGCAGAGCGACAGCCATGGAAAAAACGAAAGAAAGAAGTTGAAGTGTGGCTCACAGATGTGCAAAGGCTTAAAGACCATGTGCAAAGGCTTGAGCAAGAAGTAGTTGGAGAAACGAATGTCTTCTCGCGCATGCGGTTGGGAAAGGATATCGTCAAGAAGATTCAAGAGGTGTCAGAACTCCAGGAAAAGGGCAGAGATTTTAATGGTTTGTTCATTGATGAACTTCCAGCTGGTAGACTGTTGATACCACCAACGAAAGATTTTGTTGAATCCACGAAGTCAAGGAACGTGGAAAGAGTTTGGGCATGCTTGATGACTGATGACGTTGGACAGATTGGCGTTTATGGAATGGGGGGTGTTGGCAAAACAACCATTATGAAGCACATTCACAATCAGCTCCTGGAAAAGAAAGGCAAGTTTGGTAATGTTTATTGGGTCACCGTATCCAAAGCATTTAGTATAACAAAGCTACAGAGCGACATAGTTAAGCAAGTAAGGCACTGAAACTTAGTTTTGAGGAAGATGAGGATGAAACAATGAGAGCATCAGAATTATATGCAACGCTCTCCCGACAGAAAAGGTACGTCCTTATCTTAGATGATCTATGGGAGCCATTTGCTCTGGAGAGGGTGGGTATTCCGGAACCGATGAGATCTAACGGGTGTAAACTTGTGCTAACTACACGATCGTTAGAAGTGTGTAGAAGGATGGAGTGCACACCTGTAAAAGTGGATCTTCTAACAGAGGAGGAAGCGCTGACTCTATTTCTCAGCAAGGCTGTTGGAAATGACACCGTGCTTGCTCCAGAAGTGGAAGAAATTGCAGCTAAAATTGCCAAACAATGTGCGTGTCTGACGCTTGCAATTGTTACATTAGCTGGAAGTTTACGGGGATTGAAAGGAACCCGTGAATGGAGAAATGCGTTAAATGAATTGATCAGCTCAACGGAAGATGCCAGCAATGATGAAAGTGAGGTTTTTGAGCGACTGAAATTTAGTTATAGTCGGCTACGAAGTAAGGTGCTCCAGGATTGTTTCTTGTATTGTTCCTTGTATCCTGAAGACCATAAAATCCCTGTGAACGAGCTGATAGAGTATTGGATTGCGGAGGAATTAATCGCTGATATGGACAGTGTAGAAGCACAGTTTGACAAGGGTCACGCTATATTGGGAAAACTGACAAGTAGCTGCTTATTGGAGAGCTTTACCAACATACATGGGATGATGGAATACGTTAAGCTGCATGATTTGATTCGAGATATGGCTCTTAGAATAACATCAACTAGTCCTCGATTCATGGTAAAAGCTGGTGAGAGAATAAAAAGCGTACCATATGAACACTGGTCTGAGGATCTTGAGAGGATTTCCTTATTGCATAGTTGGATAAGTGAACTTCCAATTACACCACCTGTCTGCCCTCGGCTCACCACCCTACTTTTGAATATCAACTATCGGTCAATGTTAGAAGTGATTCCAAATTCTTTCTTCTCCAACATGCCTTGTCTTGAGGTATTGGATTTGTCCACAACAAGAATAACGTCACTGCCAGAGTCCATCTCCAACTTGGAGAATTTGCATGTATTAATCCTGCGTCGTTGTAAGCAATTAAAGAATGTGCCGTCATTGGAGAAACTGAAGGCTCTGAAAATGTTTGTACTGACTGATAGCGAAATTGAAGAATTACCGGAAGGTATAGAAGAATTGGTTAATCTCAGAAAACTCGACCTCTCAGGTAATGAAATACTAAGGATGTTTCCTAGCTGGAAGTTACGTAGGCTCTCAAAACTCCAATATCTTAGAATTGACAAGACTGGAGTAGAAGTGTCAGCAGAAGATCTCATGTGCTTGAAGCAATTAAAAGTTGTCTCTGTCCATTTTCACTATGTACAACAGCTTATCAGGTATGTGACATCTCAGCAATTCCAAGGGTTGGAGAAGTATTGCCTTACAGTGGGAGAACGTTATATAAGTTATGAACCCGAATATAATACAGGAAAATTAGATCCAAGTTATGATCCCGAATATAATCCAGGAAAATTTGATCCAGGAAAAAAAGTTTATGTCAGTTCCGAATCTGTAGCTTTTGGAAGTGGAGTAGATCAGCTAGTTCTCCCTGCCGACATTAATTCCTTTCGGCTAGAGCTCCCCGCCGACATAAATCCAATGCAGCATGATGGATTCCATGATCCTATTAGCTTATCAGCTATTCCATGCTTCAAAGATGCCAGAGATTTACGTAAATGTCTAGTCCACGGTTTTGTTGGGTTGGAATCCATCTTTTCATCATCCTTTTCAGAAGATGGCTTGATCTCTCTAGGAACCGTCGAGGATTTAGATTTGGAAGTTTTACCCAGATTTAGGGTACTATTTGACGGGATTGCCCCACCACACAGCATTTACTTCAACCTAAAAGTATTGTACTTCAGTAAATGTGACGCTGTGAAGAATATTTTCCCTGTCCAATTGTTACAGAACTTCCCAAACCTCGAGCAACTTGGTGTGCGGGATTGTAAGAATGTGGAGGACATAATAGTTGAAAAAGAAGAGATGAGTGATCGGGGCAATCATCAAGATTATAGCAACTCAATCAGTCTCCCCAAACTCAAGGTCTTAGATCTAAATTACCTACCAAAACTGAAGAGCATTTATAACGGCGTGATGGTTTGCCCATCACTAGAAGGAGTGGTTGTAAGAAATTGTTGGAGGGTAAGGACTAAGGAGACTGCCTCTTTCTCTGCATATGGATAGCGACCAAGCAACTGCACCACCTTTCTTCAAGTACATTCGTCTAGATACGTGGGAGTCTCTGGAATGGGATGATCCCCTCACCAAAACCATTCTTGAACCTTATCTGTTAGGTAAATCTATCATTATGTCGATCGTGTCTGATTTGAAAAATGGGTAGCTGTATATCCTAGTAGTTACAAAATCTTCAATTCCAAAGTTATGGCTCAATTCGGAGCCATTTCCAAGTGGTGTGACCCCTAATACCTGCAATAATATTGGTGTAGTGGTTCCCCAACACTTTGTGTTGTGTTTAACCCAACATTGATTGGGCTTTGACAGAGTGATCTGATCAATGACCCCTGGAGGTTGCCAGGCTGGAGCAATCAATAATTTTTAAGAAAAGAGTATTTTTGCTTTTGTTTTGGCATCAAAACCTTTGTAGTCAAGTATATTTAGTTTGTAAATATTCTTGATGCATTTTTTCGGTTGACCAGAAATTAGGCCTGGCATCAATAATTTTTCAGAATAGAGTATTTTTGCTTTTGTTTTGGCATCAAAATCTTTGTAGTTCAATATATTTGGTTTGCAATTAATATTTTGATGCATTTTTTTCGGTTGACCAAAAATTAGGCCTGGAATGCAACTTAAAACTTTCCTTAATTAAGAAAATACAACTATACAAGTAGTTGAACCGTGCAATACATGAGAATTTTTTTTTTTCATAAGGTAATTTCACAAGTTTATATGTAAAAATTACTGGTAGTGTAGTAGTTGATATGGTTGTGACGTGACTCCTACTTGATTCAGTTGATGTATTTTAATAACTCTTAAGCCACTTGCTATGTTTTAGCTTACATGTCTTTGTCATTACACGGGAACTTACTACTTTCATATGTAAAATTAATGAATAAGATAATATTTTGAAATTTGATCAGGAAAGGAATTATATCAAACCTCAAAGTTGTGCAAAGTTATGAGAAAATCATATATACATATATGCATTTATAATGAACATGTGAACACACGCGCGCATATAATTCCTTATTCTTTTTAATTTATGCAGTTACAAATTAGTAAATCAGAAAAAGGATTATTTATTGAAAATGTAATGATCAAAAACTAAACTTGAAGTGGTAAAAAGGTGCTCTGTTACATGTATATAGATTCGATTGCTTGAGTTGCTAAAGTGTGTCTCGATATGAACATATGCATATTGAATGTAACGTCCAAAGCATGGTTCTGAATCAAGTATGATGTATACTTGTTTATACAAGTCCCATTTGTTTTTACCTTGTTACATATCATTTCTTGAAATTGGCGAATGAAATACTCGTGAGTCCTAAATTATGTCTTCGATTTGTTATATTTTGTACTCTTTGTTGGATTCTTTTCCTAGATTATCTGGACTATGAGGACTATGAAGAGGATTATCTGATCTATGATTATCTGAACTATGGGGACTATGAAAAGGGTTATCTGAACTATGAGGACTATGCGGACTCTGTGGACAATGAGGACTTTGATGACGATTATTATGAGGACAATGAGGATCTCAACAAATTGCTCGACAAATCTGATGATTTCCTTTCATCTATGTCTTCGAATTCGATTCATATCAACAAATGAGGTAAGTGACCTACCACAGCAGCCATTCTCCTGGAAAATGTATTGAATATTAGAGGCGTAAAATCTCCAATTTTGTGTTATAACTTAAGAGAATGAGGTGTCTTACTACTTTCTTGTGTTTATACTTTGTGAGGATGGAACAGAAGAATCCCATTAACATTGTGATTAGCATAATTATTTGTGAATCTTGATCATCTTTTTATCAAGCATTGCCACATAAAATTATTTCTTCTGCCTCCGAACAACTAACCGTGGTTTTGACCGCCATCATGGGCTCATGCAGTTTGAAAAAATTTAGACGCACGTCAAATAATGGAGTTTTGATTTGTATGTATGGAACTATTTAATTTTTTCTCTAAGGAATATTGAATCCTCGTATTGATCCCAACTCATTTTTCCTTTTAACTGGGCCAAACAAGTTCTGGTCTAGAATTGGTTATTGAATTGGTTGTTTTGCTTCTTTCTTAATTACAGATCCAATGGATGGTGCTGCATGGGTCATTCTCGAGTTGTAGGGTTGAGAGTCCAAGTTATTTTGCATTATTCTGTTGGGTCAATAGTTTATATTTGAATCGCAGATTTCTAGTTTGCTCTAATGGCGACAATTGATACTCATGATGTTCAGTTTGTGGCACTTCAACCTCCAGTTGTATCATGTTCTGGCTTTCGACTCCTCCTCTGCTTTGTATTCAGGTGTAGTTCTTAAAACTTTCTGTAGCGTGGATTGTGGGATAATTTTTTGAGCTTTTTCTCGATGTGTTTATTGTTTTCCGCCGTATTTGTGGTGGTGGTCTGTGGTTTACAAATGGGTGGCAATTAAAGAAGCTATTATGTTTATCGTACTGTTAAGCGGAGCAGACAATAATTATCAATCTCTTGTTTAGCCAAGATTTTTGTTCTGTTTCAAAGAAGCAGCCTAACATTAATGGTTGTTGCAATCAAGATTTATTCAACCAAGTTCGCAATCAAGATTTATTCGGTGGAGGAGTTTAAGGTGTACCTTGATGGCATTCGTAAGCTTAAGTTGTAGTTCGTGTTGAGGTGTTGTGTTTGTCCAACATTGTGTTGAATGGGCTAGTTATGTCTGCTTTCTTTTATTTCTCCCTCGATATATCCTTTTGAGCTTTTATAAAATAGTTTCGTTGCCGAGAAAAAAAATAAAAATTAATGGTTGTTGTGACAGGTTGAACAGAGATATTTGTATACCCTATATGTGCTTATGAGTTGTGACTCGTGGTTTTGCACGTTTCCCTTTTCTGCCCTTCTCTTTGGACAAGTTCTGAAAATGGTTAAAGATCAATCCAACGCCTAATAACTAATTGAAGCTAAATTGGAAGCATGAATTACCAGGACTACAAAATTATTGTCGATTAAGTTATTTAAGCATGAATGAAATAGTAGCTAGTTCTATATATATTATATCTGGAATTACTGATTTTTGTGCTCTTGTGGGATTCCTTTTCTAGATTTTCCTTAGAAATCTAATGACGACTGTTCGTATGAGTCTTTTGATTCGATTGATCTTAACAAATTACCCGACGAATCTGATGATGACATCTATGTCTTCTGATTCGATGATCTCAACAAATTATTAGAATTATGAGTACATTTTAATAATTTCTTGTGTGTATACTTATTGAGGAAGCAACATAAGAATTCCCATTAGCTAGCATTTGATCAGATTGGCCAACCTTCCCTAATCACCTGAGAATCACCCCAATTGGCAACTTGTTGCGCTGTTCATATGTCTTTCGTGCCCATACTCCTAACAATTGGGAAACGTGATTTGTGATCTGATCTTACCGATCGCGGGCAACCCCCAGTCTGGTTGCCTCTGACCTAATAAGAACCATTATCCTTATGACAAAACAAAGACCAGCTCACTTACTTCTCAATTGTTCTGTTGGGACACTAGTCTGTTTTTAATCGTACGTAGGACTCTAGTTTGCTTTGTTGGTGAAAATTGATGCTCGTGACATTCAGTTTGTGGTACTCTCTCTAGTCTCCAGTTTTAGCATGTTCTAACCCTTTAACTCCTCATCCACACTCTATTTGTGTCTAGTTCTTAACACTGGTGTAGTGTTATTGATCGACTTTTTTTCTGATATTTCCGTTGTTTTCTCCCTATACCGTGGTGGTGTTCTCTGATTTATTGAACCGAGTGGCAATAAAAGGAACTATTCCCTCTTTTTATTTTTAAGTATTCTGTTTCGTAATTCCAATTTATTAAGAAAATATCATCATTACATATTTCACATCAACTTTTATCTGTATTTCTCTTATTTACCCTATATAAAGATATCATCATTAAATTTTTACTCACTAACTTTTTAAAATGTAATTTATTTTCAGGGACAAAATGAAAATGTACTATTTTTTACCCATTAACTTTATAAAATGGACACTTATTAAGAGACAATCCAAAATGAAATACTGGACTCTAAAAAAATGAACGAAAGGAGTATTATGTTAGTCATGTGAAGCAGATCATGCAATAATTCTCAATCTCTAGTTTAGCCAAGATTGATCTTCTATCAGCATGAATACACCAAGACTCTTCTTCACAACTTGTTTAGGAATTTGACATTCAATTTAGAGTAGCGACAATGTCAAAATTATTTTTGCTAAAAGATAGGATTAAAAAAGAGAAGATAATGCCAAAAAAGAATTTATTTTTACACTTTCTTTTTTAATATCTACACTTATTTTTTGAATTTTAGTGTTGAAAATGTATATAATTTTTTTGCTGAAAGGAAACCGCGGGAAAGCGGAATCTCATCAAATTTTCTTTTGAAAAAGAGGAGTGGAGTTCTTACTTTTGTTGGGAAGAAGACATGTTCCACAGCACCCCCCGCTCCCTCATTGACTCGACGACCACTCTTACATTCTTCACTTCTGGGTTCAGCTTCCACTTACCCTTTCTCGTTTCCGATTACATTTTCTCTTTCTTCATCTCTCTCCTCCAAAACCTGTTCAATTGATCCGCAGGATTGGCCAAGAAGAGCATGCCTGTAACGAAAGAAACATTCTTGTCGGATGTTGCAGCTCGATCTCCGTGTTCTTCGACGGCTCCCTCTCCGAATTCTGATTTCAAATGTGATAGCTACGACATTTTCTTGGGCTTCAGGGGCTTAGACACCCGTAAAAAGTTTTCCGATCACCTCTACGAGGCTTTGAAGCGAGAGGGGTTTCATACATTCAGAGATGAGGATGAGATCGAGTGGGGTGAGAACATCGAACTCAAGTTACAGAATGCCATTGAGAACTCGAGGATGTCGATCATCGTTTTTTCGAAAAACTTCCTGAAGTCGACCGCGTGCCTGTTTGAAATCCAGACGATTATCAAACACCGTAAGAAGAAGTCGGATCATGAGATTTTGCCAGTGTTTTATGAGGTGGATCCAAGGGAAATCAAGGAGCAAGCCAAAAATCTCAATTCCGGAGAAAAGAAAGTGAGGGCTGAGGAAGTGAAGGGGTGGAGTGCGGCGCTTGAGGAGGTTTTGAGTATGGCGGGGAAGGTTTCCCAGAATCAATCTAACGGGTAAGTCTATATAGATACAATTCTTTATCTTTTGGAGCAATGTTAGATACATTAGTGCTTTTAGCGTAGACACACTCGGAATCAATCGTCCCACGCGCATGAGTTTTCTAATTTCGGGTGCCTAGGGCTGGCCTTCTTTTTGCATCAATTGGTGGAATCCCCTATATGTCTTCTTTTAACTATACCTTACCCTTAAGAATGAAAAAGGAAAAAACGAAGAATTAGCCTAAAATGTGGTAAGTAGTCACTTCTTTGGATATCACAATTATATATTCTTTTCTGATATATCGTGCTTCATTTTCCATATTGAAATTGAACATTTAGGTATGAAGCCAAATTCATCAAGGAAATTGTTGGCGAAGTAAAAAGCAAGCGATCTGGCAATCACCTGATATGTTGAATGGGTGGGAAAGGGAAGATGGCAATTGCTAAAGATAGGGCAACCATGGTTAAATACATGTTTTTTTTTTTTCCCTTTTTGGTAACTGAAGAAATTTTAAAAAGAGCAATTAACAAGCAGAGGAATCCTCAGAAAACAACAAAACACAAGGCAAAGAGTCTACACAAAGTTAAAAAGATCTAAACAGTAAAGAATCAGCCTAATTGGAAAAAATGTAGTGTCAAATCTGCCAGGTAGTACATAGTAAAGAGGATAGAGGTGTAGATTTGACATTCCTTACCACACACTTAACCTGACCAATGAAAAATATGTTGCTCCTCTCTTGCCAAAGGAAATAAACCACCGCAGCTAGAGCAAGTCTCCTAAGAGTATTACGGAATCCTTTCCCTTTGAAATGGGAGCAAAACCAGTCAATTTTCGGTTACAAAAGAGAGGGACGGTACCAGTAGGAATGCAACTCATTTTTGCTATGGCAGCCCAAACTTGCTTAGAGCAGAGGCACTCAAATAATAGATGATCTTGGAGTTTCATTGTGATGTTTGCAGAGAGTGCAAATAGGGCCTATTAATAACACCCCTACCATGAATCTTATCTTTTGTTCTCAACCTCCCTGCAATCGCCATCCAAAGAATAAAGCTATGCCCAGGAATGTTTTTAGAGAACCAGAACTGACAAGAGGATAATAAATCCTTAGAGCATGAGAAGCTTGGTATTTAGAGGAGGTGGAACCGTCCCATTTAACTGAGTCAGCGGCCATGGTATTAGGCTGAAAGGTGGGGGCTGGAAGAGAGAGGAAAGGCCAAGTCCACTCTTCATTATAGATGATGCATGAGACCTTTGCAGCCATAGCAATACCTGAAACCGTCATAAACTGATGCCCATAGTGATCAATGTGAGGACCAGCAGGGTGCCAATTTTCATGCCGAAAGTAACTAGAAAGCCATTACCAATGATGCTTTCGATAAAAGGCCTTAAGTTGTGTGGTGTGGGGCCCACAAATTTTAGTTATTGGAAAATGTTGCTAGTTTTGGTTATTCGAAGGCCAGAATTTGGTCATTGGTTAAGAGGTTTCTAAGTTTGGTTTTTCCATTGCGAGACATTTTTTGGACCAGCATTGTTAATTTAAAAAAAAATTAATTTCGATTATCTCATTGTCGATAGCGGATACCCTTAGAAACCTAAAACTATTAAAATATGTGGCCAATGTCATCATAATTTACCAAACACAGAATATGAGAATCGTACTTATGCCACTGATGTTGGAACTACTACCTTTCTTATGTTCCACTTTATTTTGACTATTTTGTAGGCTCAAAACCAATATAGTCTTCTTGACGAAACAATCAAGGCTAAAGTCGTCAATGTTATGGGTCCCTTTCTTTCGAAAGATGGAAATACTACATACAAGAGAGTCATGCTGCTAGATGAGAAGGTTTGCTTCCAACATATTGCATCTATACTGTTTTACATCGTGTGGGTCACTAATAAAGGGTAAATTTTGCAGGGGAAAAAAATTCAGGCTACTATGTTCGAAAAAGAAATTGAAACCTACAAACTTGAGCGGAAAAAGACGTACCGAATCTCAAGAGCCCTATTGACTAAGTTTGATACGGAACATAAGCGCGTGTCACTTGATGAGCATGCACGCGAAATAATCCTTAAGTACTTTTCAATCATCGAAGAAGTTGAGAATGAAGGCATCAACCCAGCTACAGAATTGAGTTTCATCCCTCTTTGCTATATACCAGAACTTAAACCCATGGCACCTCAGATACGTATGTTATCACCTAGTCTATAGTGTGGGTGGAAATTATATCTTCTTGCCCAAATGAATTTATGATTGGTCTATTTTGTGTTTCTTACAGACGTAGTTGCTATTGTGATGGGTATCTCCCAAGAAGAGAATAGAAAAAGAAAACGGAATCGGATGGATATAACTTTCCGCGATATTATTCTCGTCGACTCAAGGTAAGTGAAACAGTTACATTTTCCAATTGGCATATGTACAGCCAGCTGTTTACATGTTCTTTGGTTTGCATACAACGATTATGATTAGGGAATATTATCCCCTGTATCATGTAACAGTCACCACCAGCCTACAACTTTGACCACATGGGGCCGTTTTATTCACAATGAGTGTGACACGCTTGCTAACATGCTACATAGCCGTCCCATCATCGTAGCAACAAATTTGAGGTTGAAAGATGTAGAAGGTAAGGACAACAAACCATATTGCTCTTGGTTTTGTGTAAAAGCTACATTGTGTTTTGGTTGCCACATTTTGTTATCTATGCAGGGAAAAGATGCATATCTACATCCCATTTTTCTGAGATACTTATCAACCCACAGATTCCAGAAGCGAAAAAACTCGAAGCCTGGTATACTTTCCATATTACCTTTAAACATGTCAGGATGGATATGCTTTTAACTTCAAGCACTCTCACCAAGTAAAGACTTAACGACTATATTTGTAGGAAGTTGGGAAATGAGAATATTCTAAAGGATATATCAACAGAGAGTGGCAGCTCTTCGACATCACGCATGAATACCATTCAAGAGATAAAGGACACGGCTGTAATGGTAAAGCCTATTTTGATTTACTGATAGCAAATATTGGAGATAGATTAACTTTGGTATCCTTCAATGTTAGGGTTCAACTTATCACTTAAAGGCATCAGTAACATCCATATCGCTACAAAGGAAATACTGGTATAATGCCTGCAATTCATGCCACAAAAAGACATTCCAACAGGTTGGATTAACTTTTGCATGTAAAAGCTGCAGCAAACCTAACGCAACAGCGGAACCACGGTAACATTAACACGTTGACTCTGCATTTTTATAAATACTCCCAGCCTGCAACATAATAACTTAATGTACAGGCCTCGCATATGCGTAGAGTTGGGTGACTCTACCGGTCATTTGCCTGCAATTCTCTTTGGAACTCATGCTGAAAAGATCCTTGCATGTGAAGCCAATCAGCTCATTGCCCTCGACAAAGAGGTAGAATGATGGTTAACTTTACCTACATAGGGAGAAAACCCTTTGCACACTGTCATCTATTTATCTTCTCATTATATCTCCAGGAGCAACTTACCATGTTGCAAAAGTGGATGAAGGAGATCGACTACATTTTCCATGTGAAGCTAGCACACAGAAGGGACACCCTAAAGATCATCAAAGTCGAAGATGCTAAGTGAGCTGTGTTCTTGTAAACCAAGTAGTGCTTAAGGAAACTGTACTTATATATCCTTGAAAGCCCAGGTATCTTTGTTGTGAACTTTTGATTCTTTTCTTCCCAAGTTTTGAGGACACCTGCAAAGCACAGCTACCACACTCCGTACCATTCCACTATATCCAACTTTGAGTTTTAAATTTTATATATTGTGAGTTCCAATTTCAATATGCTCGAACAATGACAACATCAATGCTCGTGTATTGCACGTGCCTCGGGCTAGTGTTTTATGAAGCAATCAGAAGAAAATGTTACAGATCAAAGTAAAATTATTTGAACTAAAGACAAACTTAATTTGAGACTTATTTCGTACTTGTATCCTTAGTAAATGGCTGGCATCTCAGTCTCCAGATGGTCCGCATCCTTGTCATATTGGCTTGGGTAATATCCCCCCTTGTATTTATATTTCTCTACTTTACGCCCTTATATATATATACTCCCGCTATCCCCAAAAAATTCTGTACGAGACTGGAGTGACAGTCACATTGGTAGTCCTCTAACAGCCTAATCGTGAGATAAGTACTACTCAAAAATTCACTCCTCTAAGCTTGTGGTATGATCACACTTAGAGGCGGAATAAGTAGGCAAAGAGCAACAAGATTTGCAGTGTTCAAGCTCTGTGTTTGGTCAAGACAAAACCATCTTCAGATGGAGCAAAGGTGGACAATGCAACCAAGAGGAGACAACGACAATCCCTTTGAAGAACTGCCGATCAAAGAAGAAAAAAAAAGGGCCCCTTTGAGACCTGTCTCGTATTACGCCAATCTTACCAAAGCGTCCGTCTCTTTCCTCCATGAACAAGTCTCGGAGTCTAGCTCGACATCAACTTGCCCAATATTATGACATTGTGATGAACGAGCCTACCGACAAATTAATTCCGCTACTACTCGGCTTATCTGCAAGACTTCAACACTACTTGATGCACAATTCTAGTTACTTCCTTGTTCGGTTGTGGGTTTAGAAAAAAATTCCTAATTCCAAATCCACTCATTATCTATATTTTTAAGAGAGCTTCGGCCAGAGGTCCATAGTATAGGGACTAGTACTGTAATAAGGACATGAATAATTTTGGTACTGCCTCCAGGACAATTGGACCCGGTTTCCAAATATACCCTGGTTTTGAAAAAGCGGGCACACTTTTTTACACGCTATTCGATACGTTTCCAGAAGAAAAGAGAGGGAGAGAGAGAGAGCGGTTCGTCGCCATCCTTCGTCACCTGCCATAGTCGCCGTTGCCGTCGTTGCCGCTGCGTCGTTGCCGCTGCGTCGTTGCCGCTGCCGTTGCCATTGTCGTCGTCGTCGTCCCCTTCAACGTCGTTTTCATCATCTGCGTTCAACTGGTAAGTCGTTCTGCGCATTTACGTTTTGTTTCTCTATTTCTACACATTTAGGGACTACGAACTGCTTTTTGTTCCAAACATTTAGGTTTCGTTCCACATGTTGTTATCTGTTGTGTATTCTAGGTTTGTAATCCATTTTGCCGTCTATTGGTACTGATTACGGTTTGTTTAGG
>BPLS01016359.1:0-21567 GCA_019656275.1 Rhododendron kiyosumense | reverse complement strand
AAGTTGGCCAATCAGACAATAAAAAGTCATATTTTTCATTGATCTTAGGCTCCGTTCCAGAACGCGTTTGAGAACTTATTTTTTGTTCAATAATAAGGCTTGTTCCACAAAATAAGGAATAAGTACTTATTTTTTGGTTAAGGCAACTTCAAGCTCAAAAATCATGTGTTTATCCAAATAATTTTTTGATCAATATGGATCTTGTTTGATAGATCTTATTGAGATCTTTAATACGGTGCAAAAAAAATTAAAAAATTATTTTTCATTTACGTTATTTTTAAGTTTGAAAATGTGAAATAAGCTGCAATAATAAGGTTTTGTGGAACAACCCTTCTTATTTTCTTTGAGAATATGCAAAATAAGTACTTATTTTTTAAGAAGGGTTCCGGAACGGGGCTATACAGAATATGGCTAAATTACAATAAAAAAGGAAATACTATGACATACTCAAACCATTACGTGGTTAAATGGTTAAATTACCATGACATTACATGGTTAAATTACCATGACAATTACAACGTGATCACAACAAATATCCCATGATTCAAACAAATATTTCATGTTAAATGGTTAAATTATGGTTAAATTACCATCAAAACAACTTTCAAAGAAATCCTAATCGTTACAAGGAAAAATAATGCCTAGTTAATTTCCAAGAAAAGGAACTCAACATTGACAATACCAATCGGAAACCCACAAGGATGTAATGTCGAGCAGAAGCGGCAAGGCCGCGATGGTACTGCTTCTGATGAAGCCGTCGCCGAGCTCGGTGAATATGGACCAGATCTTTGATCCGATTATGTCTCTGGGAAGCGGAAGGGTGTAGGGTGGGCACGGTGCAAGTTCTTCGGATAATTCGACGTTGATGATGGAGGAAGCGTGGGAGAGATTGAAAAAATCGTGTGTGTACTTTGCGCTGAGGCTCTCAATTTCAATCAGGTAAAAGTATTTGCATTCGTAAACATGTCGCGTGAGACGAATATCTGTGAGGATTAGCAGAATATTTGAAGGATTGATGATCGATCTGAACGCCGAGGAAGAGGAACACCGATGATAGCACCGGGACCGTCGAAGAGGATGAAGATGATAGTCTAGTGCTAAGGGACAGACATGATCGGGGCCCGAAAACTGATTGTAAACATGCCGTAGCGAAGCAATTTTCTGGAAGAGATCTGGGTGCAGCAGGGAGAAGGGTTTTTGGTGGAACAAGATGATAGGGAGGAGGGAATTTATGGGGGAGGATTGGGGGAGGAATTTTCGGGATTGGACTGTTAATTGTTAAGATTTCATCCTAAAATTCGGTTCTATAATACATATATGGTATCGTAAATGTAAAGAGTTAGGGCAATTTTGGTACAAAAAATGAGTTGAGGATGGAAACATAACACTTTAAAATGATCGGGATGGATTTCTAAGTTAGAAGGGTTCTGAGAATGATTCTTTAAATCTTTCTATATTTTTTTGAGTCTCCAAAATGGAGAAAATGGAGAGATGGGTTGGCGATGTTCTAACATACATATGTGAGACCCATTTTTATCCTAATACATATTTTAACACACAAATATACCATAACCCATTGCAGATGATCTTACATTGTTGCTGACCTTGCTAATCCCACACTCTCTGAGATAATACAAAAGCCAGAAGGTTTTAGGATTGGGAGATGCACCCAAGCATTCTATTGAGCGCATCTGGACCGTTCATTTCTACAATTAATAGTTCAGATGTACTTGTTATTTCTTATCGGTCAAAGTTAATTGTTACCCATAAAAGATAACAAACATTTATAAAATATTAATTGCCGAAATAGACGATCCGAATGCGCTTGGCTAGATCCCCGGGTCCAAAATTTATCGGCCAAGCCAAACTCATCTGCTCCTAGTTGGCTGAAGTAAATAGCCTAGTTGAGAGTGGAAGCGAACCACTCCATCCACCAGTCAACACAAGTAAAGAATTTTTTGCGATTGGAAAGAAACCAACTAATTAATGCAACTTAGAACAAAGTCACCTTTTGGTTAAAAAATTGTTATTTTTTAAAATACTTAGGTAAAAGTAAAAAAAAATTACTTTTTCGATTCCTCTGGTCGAGATGAATCAATAATCCATAAAAATTTGATGCAAAACTAACAAATGCGAAAAAAATTCAAAGAATGACAAAACTCTCAAATTTAAATTAAGTTAAGAAGTTAAGTTCATAAGAACGCAGCCTTAATATCCAAAGATTGCATAAGTGATTCTTAAGTTGCATATAAACGAGAAACTATATGCAACATCTTGTCAGCGTCTTAGCCTTCATATGGTTTGGTATCCATGAAGCACGGGTACAGTCTGCATACCGGTACTAGTACAATATGGATACAGTGGTATGGCAAAACTGAGAGAACTAGGGTACGTGTGGTATGACAAAACTAAGAGAACTAGGGTACGTGCAAAGTTAAGGATACGTTCGTCCATAAGATTGAAATGCCATCATATTTATTAGGAATATACTAACGGATGATAGTTTTCGAAACTCGTGTCATATTTCATCACTTATATCTTTCAATCTATAATGTTTTTCACAAGTTTGAAAATTTTGTATAATAGAAATAATCGAGAACTATCAAACAAGATCCATATTGCATATTTTTTGAGATCCATATTGAAATATATAAGGAATTGAAATTGGCACAAATATTAAAATTGTCATCCAATTTGAGACAGGGGGAGTATTATTTGTAATAATTACAAACTAATTGAAAAAATTAGTTAAATAACTTTTGTTAATTAAGATCCAATATACAAACCGTAGTTAAATGCCATGAAACTAGAGTGAGTTTGAAGTAACAGATGATTTACAAAAATTCTAAATCTATAATGTTTTTCACGAGTTTGAAAACTTTGTATAATAAAAATAATCGAGAACTATCAAACAAGATCCAAATTGCATATTTTTTGAGATCCATATTGAAATATATAAGAAATTGAAATTGGCACAAATATTAAAATTGTCATCCAATTTGACAGAGGGGGAGTATTATTTATAATAATTACAAACTAATTGAAAAAATTAGTTAAATAACTTTTGTTAATTAATATTCAATATACAAACCGTAGTTAAATGCCATGAAACTAGGGTGAGTTTGAAGTAACAGATGATTTACAAAAATCCTAAATACGGAAAATAATAATGCCAAAACCGTTTTTGTTGGTGCTAAAATTTTAGAGCACAAAAAGTTTGTACCATTTGCAATATACAAGACTTTTATGCAATGAAGTTTTGACACCAACAAAAATGGTTTTGACATTATCATTTTCAAATGGCTCCGACTATATTTTTGAACAGTAATTCTAACACCATATTCATTTACACACCCATTTATACACTCATTCATATACTCACACTCATAACAAGAGTAGCATCCACACATACTGAATATATAGTATATGAAGGCTTCACCCTTATTGTGAATATGAGTGTGTGATTAGGTGTTTGAATGGATGTGATTGTAAAAACATTGATTTTTGATACCCGAGACAAATCCCAAAGCGACGTCTCTTACCCGACAAAAGAATCCTGAATCAATAACGTGCCTAACCTGACACCATAGCAATTATTCTATACAAATAATACGAAAAGTACATTTTGTTGTACCCGTATAGGTGGCAAGATTCTATTGGTTCATGAGATTATGCCTTATCTCTAAGCTCCTCCATATCCAATATATGTGGTTTTTAAAAATAGGTTCGTTTTTTTTTTGTTTTTTCGGTCAAACGAAAATAAATTCATTGTTTAATTTCGCAGACAGAATCTGTTCTCTTCATCTTCTCTCTTCACGATATTCTATACAGAAACCTTACAAATCTCTCTCTCTCTCTCTCTCTCTCTCTATATATATATATATATTTATATGTGTGTGTGTTGGAACTAGGTAGGGATGCTAGAGCTAGATACAGGTCCGGTTCTGAGATTTTCGAGATCCTATGTGAGATTTGAAAATAGAACCTCTCAAAAGTTTGTGTATATATTAGTATTTGGAATAGTGGAGCATCAAAGATTCACTACAAGAAAAATTGCATTGGATGACGAATGAAAATCATCACAAATCATATGTTTTTCGTCACAAATTATATAGGTGACGAAAAAAAATTTGTCAACTAAAGGTTGTCGAGGATTCCTACCTGGTGACGAAATCTATTTTTCGTCACCTATAGTGCCTTTCGGCGACTAAAAATTTCGTCACGGAAAAATGACTTGGTGACGAAATTTTCTTCGTCACCTATTGTTCTTTTTTGCCGACAAAAAATTTCGTCACAAATTATTCCTTTTGGCTTGTCAAAGGTGACCTATTGGTTATATGTGTGTGGCACAAGTGTGCCTTACCCCTGAACTACACTAACTTCCTTAAAAAATAATTGACATACATAATATTTATTAGGTTTCTGCTATTTGGAGCCTTATGATTGAGTCCAAAATGGAAGACCCGAGACGTTCGTCTAGTGGGCCTACACCAACGGTTGGCCTTGGCTAGATGTAACCTTAAATAAGTAAAAGGGCATGGAAAGCCGTTTGGTTTTAATTGGTGCCTCTCGTCATGTTTTGTTTGGCAAAAACAAAAAACTTCCGTCACGTCTCGTTTTGTCAATCCTCTTTGATTTTGGGCATAAATTGCCCAAACCTCTCGTCAAGTATTGGCAAAATCGCATCCGATTTGCTCCGTCACATCTTTCGATCGTCTAATTCTCATCACTTTTGGCCTTCGGTAGCCAAAACTTCATCTACAACTCACTTGGAGAATGATTTTCTCGTCAACTCATCATCCGGCACTCTTCACCTGTACAGCAGTACTATTCTTCCGTAGAGCACTGTTCATATGTACGGTTGCACCATACGTTCAATGCTACCACAGACACTGGATAATTTCTCTCTGATTGGTAATAATAATTGATGCCAGTTGCATTCCTTTGTTGACTGCAAAGTCTTCTCAGCAGACCAATAATTGATAGTGGAGCAAATTACTCCATTTAGCCTCTCCTTCACTTTCTTCTTTTCTCATGCAGCACTTTCCTCTTCTTCGTCTTCCGTCTTTTCTTTTCCGCAGCTCCTCCTCTTCAACTCCGATTGTTTGGCCAGCACGTGTGGGCAACGTCGTCGGGGTTGTCTCGTCGTTGAAATTTCACCACTGAATTCGTCTCGTCAAGGTAAATCTATTTCGGGGATCCAAATCAATTTTTGTAGACTTTGATTTCTGATCCGTGTTTGTCGTCGTTTTGGCTTGTCGAATCCTGTGAATTTTTATGCCCGTCTAGCTCTTGATTTCTTTGGCCCATCTAGCCTGTCAGTTTTGTCCTAGGATCTCTTTCCAATGCTCTGATACCACTATTAGAAAGAGAACGCAGCATAAATCCATGCGCTAAACAAATTAAAAACTCACTTATATTTATCAAACATAATTTCAAACACACACGAGTAATCTGGTGGGGGATATCCTCCATGAGGAATCCACATCTCTCTCCTCTTTCTACTCTTACTCTTTTTCTTACTTCTTACACTTTTACTTGTACACATGTATATGATACAAGCTCTAAATCAAACGACAAGTCCCATGAAATCAGCCGTGCTCCTACCAATTTCGACTTTCAAAACCAAATCTATCTATTCGATCTTTGACAAATCTCTCGGTCTGATCCAAATTTTTATCAAATCCTTGAACATATTTCTTCCGTGTAAATCAAGCTTACCTCTCTGCTCTCTCACACACACATGTGAAGTACTCAATATCAAGAATTATGTGCGGCTAAACGATTTCTTTTGTTTCATTTTGAAGTTGTGTACTTGTATATATATTTGTCTCTTTCATTTTTTCTTGACAAATTCGATGTCCAAATTCTTGTCGGGATTGTTTTGCCTAATAAGCCAAATGACTTATTTTTTTGTCTTTATTCAAATTTTTTTTTTCGCATTTGTTAGTTTTTCGTCAATTTTTTTGGGATTATTACTTTTTTATGACAAGAGAAATCTAAAAAGTACAAAATTAAGATCAAATTTTAATTTTTTTTAAAATAAATATGAAAAAAATGGGTTTATTGGCTTATTTTTCTTTATTCAAAAAATTTAGGTTTTGATTGTAGAGCAATTTTTACCTTTTAGATTTATCTCATTGTGAAGAAGTAATTATTCACAAAAAGTTGACGAAAAACTAACAAATGCGAAAAAAATTGAATAAGGACAAAAAAATTAAGCCATTTGGCTTATTATACCCAACATCTTGGGATAAAGTCGGAAAAAGTGGTGAAAGACTAAAGAATTGAACTTTGCACCGTGAATAAGTTATTTTTGCCCCGTGAATTGAACTTTGCCCCATGAATAAGTTATTTACGGTTCCGCGCAATTTCGGCTATTCGTTTCGGCAATCAATGGTCCGGATTTTAAAAAGTATTCTTGCGAAATTTTTTTTTTACCATCTGGACCGTCCAAAACACTTTTAGACACGTACGATTGAGCGCCATAAACTTTATTTACGAGTTGCTCCGTAAATAAGTTTTTTTGATAAATTAATCAATGTAGCGTTGGTCTTCCCAATGCTTTGGTAGCAATATAATTTAGGATTTCATTGAGAATCAATCAAACTTGTGTTTCAATTGGGAACAATGACTAATTAGCGTGAGCCAATCTCACGGTTAAAGAATGAACGGCCGATGAAATAATTCACTCTGTGAAGAACTGTATCGGGTGTCATTACAGAGAAAAACTATTTTATGGAGTTTCCGTGAATAGTGGTTTACGAAGCTGAATTGTGCCGGTCCAAAGTGTATTGGACGGTCTGGATTTAAAATAACTCTTTGCGCGAAAAGTTTTTACAATCTGGACCGTCCAATGCCAAAACGGATGGCTGAAATCGTTCAACTTCACAAATTGCTTATTCACGGCTCCTAGTGAATAAGCCAATCTCATGATTATATATGACCAAAATCAGTTTCTATAATACTTCCATATAGAATGATACGGAGTATTGTCTTTGGAAAATTCTAAAATCAGCCTAATGGGATGATAATAATAAGTGTGTGAATGTATATTAAAGGATACAAAAGTATACATAAATACGTATTTTCCTTATCTTTTAGTGTACTTATTGTCAGCCCACTGTCAGCCTGGTGGGTTGACAATAGAAAGACCGATTATCTTTTGTGATTCCTGTATTGCAAACTATTAGGCCTATTTTGGCTAAGTAGCTTATTTTTTGTTCTCATTGAATTTTATTTTTGTATTTGTTAATTTTGCATCAAATTTTTGTGGATCATTGATTTATCTCAATGAGAGAAATAAGAAAAATAAAAAATTATAATCACACCTCATAATTTTTTGAATAAACAAAATAAATAGTTGAAAAGACCACAAAAGTTTGTCTTTATTTAAAAAATTATGGGATTATATCACATTTTTTTTACTTTTTCGATTCCTGTCGTGAAGACAAATTAATAATCCACAAAAGTTTGACGTAATAAAGACAAAAAAAAGATCTATAAATAGCTTTCTTTTGATTAATGTCAACCTAGATCAGAACTATAAATAACTTTTTTTTGTTTTGACCGCTCTCTCGTGGTAGTGGCACATCGATCATTAACCTATCATTAAGTCATTATCAACGACGTTACCAATACTTTTTTTCCTTGATATTTCCAGAGGTACTCTGGTCTGACGAGGTCGGGAGTGTGGTTGAAGCATCTCCAAAAGGACTTACGACTGAAGGAAGTAACCAGGTTACTTCTTTTTTTTCCTTTGAGTTGAATCTCCTTTTGTTCCTTGTTGGATTAGGAATTAATGTTGGAAATCTGTCTTCTTGAATTGGAAAATGGCGCCATCTCTCCTTAGAAAATTGAAACGCAAAAAACACTTCGAGGCACGTTACTAAGTCACTTTCTTAAAGACAATATTTTCCCCACTAGATGGTGTGCATTGGGCTAACATCAAATCCACCTTCAAGATATAACGAAACCTGAACTCAAAGTTCTTTGTGTCTATGCTTACCCGAATGAAGACAAATTGAAACGCAAAAAATTCTTGGAAGAAGGTGTGTAGAGAGAGCAAAACTTATTCAATGGTCACCGCCAATCCACTCTGTTTTATCGCCTTATAGAAACCATTCTCCATTTACGATGAAAAGATGACAATTTCCAGTGAATCTAGCATTTGCAACGACAATAAATAAGAGCGAAGGCCAAAGTTCAAAGAATGTGGTCCTTTATCTTCCAAATCCAGTACGTCTTCTCTTACGGACAATTAACGTGTAGTTAGTTCCATGTGTTACCTTTTCATCGGGCTTAAAGATCTTGATTGGTTACAAGCAAGGCGATGCCATACGAATACGATGTTACAAAAATATTGTGTACAATGAAGTTTTTAGTGGTATATCAAAATAGTTGTATGCAAGACTTCAAATATATTTCATTCATTCTGCAAAAAAAAGTTATTTTTTTTTTTACAGACGTTTGTTCCCATTTTTTAGTAGTTAATTAATATTTTGATCGTGCAATTAAAGATGGCTAGGTTAGTGACTCGCCTTTTATGTGTTGTATAATTGATCAAGGTAAATTTGATTTTGTTATGAGTTTGTATAGAAAATATTGTACTGATAGTTATAATTAAATTTAAAAAAAGAAAATTTTGTGCCTAGTTATTACTTATGTACTACCTCTGTCTGTGTTTATTTGTCCACTTTCACTATTTTACGCACACTAAAAAATTGTACATATCTTTCAATACAAATCTAAAAAAATATGCAATATAGATTTTATTTGGTAGATCTAAAATTTATTCTATTGTGCAAAATATTAAAAATCTTGAACCCGTTATAAATTGAAAGATAATTGATAATTTAAATAATGATATGAATTTCAAAAATGAACTAACAAACACAGACAGAGGGGATATGAGTTTTCATTATACCTATTTTATTTGTACAAGCACATGCATCATATCCACTTATTGTAACTCTGCAAACAATAATTATTGAACCACAAATATTTTACACACATTCACATCTTTTAGTAGGTTTTACACACACTGGAGATATAGTCTGTGCGGGCCCAATATGAATATAAGTGAGTTTTTGTAAATATTTGTAGTTGTAAAATGATTGCTCCGCAAAACCACCGTTTTTTTATCCTCAAAACCTTGACTGCCTCCTTCGATCTTAATACAATTAATTTTTTTTTGAAGAGCGCTTCCTTGGGTCTTTGCCCATACTAGTACAATATGGGTACAGTGCTATGGCAAAACTAAGAGAACTAGGGTGCGTGTAAAGTTAAGGGTACGTTCGTCCAGAAAATTAAAATGGCTTCATATTTATTAGGAATGTATTATTTGTAATAATTACAAACTAATTGAAAAAATTAGTTAAATGACTTTGTTAATTAAAATCCAATATACAAACCGTAGTTAAATGCTTCAATGCCATGAAACCAGAGTGAGAGTTTGAAGTAACTGATGATTTACAAAAACCCTACATAAAATCAAGAGAGCTGCTAATGGTACAGCAATGGCTGTACAGCAGCCCATTACAGATGGGTTTTGCGTCCTACTCGGATATCGCAAAGATGATCGAAGCTGATTCTAAAGCAAAGTTGGATGATTCGAAAACGCCTTTACCGATATCGGATTGAGATGATTTTTTACAGGGACCGTAAATAACATGTTTTGAACAAAATGAGCGGTTCCGATCATCTTTACAAGACCCGAAACGGACGCAAAACCCATCTGTACTGGGCTGCTGTACAACGGCTATAAAATCAATTGCCCCAACTATATTTTTGAAACCCAAGACAAATCCCAAAGCGACAAGAGAATCAATAACGTGCCTAACCTGACCCCATGGACAAATAATACGAAAAGTACATTTTGTTGTACCCGTATAGGTGGCAAGATTCTATTGGTTCATGAAGTTACACCTTATCTCTAAGCTCCTCCATATCCAATATATGAGTACAAAGAAAACTTATCCCGAAAGTACCCCGAAAATAACAATCAATTGTTGAGAATCACTTTGATGATTGTGTCACACATATCAATGTGAATCTCAACCATTAGTTGATCTTTTCGGGGTAGTTTCGGGGTAAATTTTCTTTGTCCCTAACATTTCTGTTCCAACAAATCAAGTTCATTGTTTTTTTTTTTTGTCAAACGAAAATCAGGTTAATGGTTGAGAATCACTTTCATTGAGTGGTAATAATACAATTGACTTTATGATAATTTTATGCTAAATTTTTATGTGTTAGTTTTACGATCAACCTTTAAGTGATATGGGTTCGTCTCGACGAGAGGAACCGAAAAATAAAAAATTATGACTTTTACACAAATATTTTGAAAAATATTCAAAAAAAAGTCCAAAAATTGACTTTTGTGCTTTTCTTTGGATATTTTCAAAATACTTGTGTAAAAGTTATAATTTTTTACTTTTTCAACTCTTTTTGTCCAGACAAATTTATATCACATAAAAGTTTGTCGTAAAACTAACAAACGTAAAAAGAAAAGTTAAATAAAGATAAAACCAAAAAATTATGCTGCCCAAGTTAATTACTACTCCCTCCGTCCCTTTTTAAGTATCCTGCTTTGTAACTCCAATTTATTAAAAAGACATCATCATTATACCTTTCACATCAACTTTTTCTTCCATTTTTCCTATTTATTCATTATCATTACACTTTTACTCGCTTACTTTTCAAAATGGAATCTACTTTTAGGAACAAAATAGACAATTTACTAACTTTTACCCACTAACTTTACAAATAGACACTTATTAAGGAACAATCCAAAATGAAATACCGGACTAGAAATAAAGGACGGAGGGAGTAGTATAAAGACCTTAAAATAATGATGTCGATATCAATTCTATCTTGCTATATAGTTCCGAAGGACATGAGGAGTTATAACATTGTTGATACATTGTGCCAAACCGATCGTGACAATAATGTTCAAGACATGAATCCTCCCGAACTGTTGCATTCTCTGAATTTACCAGTAATCCCAAATCATTGCTTCTATTTAAAAGTTGGAGCACCAATAATGCTTCTAGGAAACACCATTCCGTCCTAATTTGGATTATAACTTGAAAAAAAATTCCCAATTTAAAAAATACTCATTACCTCTATTTCTAATCATTACTCTCATTATCTCAAATCATTAATTTTATTTTTCTTTCTATATCTCTAAACTCATTACCCTTATCTCCAATTATTACCATACTTTCTCTCTCCATCATTACCCCAAAAATTCTTTTTAAATTTTCCAAAGTTATCATCCAAACACAAACACATAATTCACGCGGAAGTTGTCACGGGTCTAGAGTTGGTGAAATAGTTCACCTTCACGTGCTTTTAACCCAACTCAAGCCAAAAAAACTTATTCAATGATCACCGTCATTCCACACTGTTTTAAAACCTTATAGAAACCATTTTCCATTTACGATGAAAAGACGACAATTTCCAGTGAATCTAGCATTTGCAGCGACAATAAATAAGAGCGAAGGCCAAGCTTTAAAGAATGCGGTCCTTTATCTTCCAAATCCAATCTTCTCTCATGGACAATTAATGTGTAGTTAGTTTCACATGTTACCTCTCCATCGGGCATAAAGATCTTGACTGGTTACAAGCAAGGCGATGCCATACGATGTAACAAAAATATTGTGTACAATGACGTTTTTAGTGGTATAACAAAATAGTTGTACGCAAGACTTCAAATATATTTCATTCATTCTGCAAAAAAAGTTATTATTTTTTTTACGGACGTTTGCACCCATTTTTTAGTAATTAATTAATATTTTGATCGTGCAATTAAAGATGGCTAGGTTAGTGACTCGCCTTTTTTATGTGTTGTATAATTGATCAAGGTAATTTGATTTTGTTATGAGTTTGTCCAGAAAATATTGTACTGATAGTTGTAATTAAATTTTAAAAAAGAAAATTTCGTGCCTCGTTATTACTTTTGTACTATCTCTGTCTGTGTTTATTTGTCCATTTTCACTATTCTACACACATTAAAAAATTGTACGCATCTTTCAATACAAATCTATAAAAATATGTAACATATATTTTATTTGGTAGATATCAATTTATTCTATTATACAAAATTTTGAAAATCTTGAACCTGTTATAAATTGAAAGATAACTGATAATTTAAATAATGATATGAATTTCAAAAATGAACTAACAAATACAGACAGAGGGAGTATGAGTTTTCATTATACCTACTTTAGTTGTACAAGCACATGAATCGTTTCATCTTATTGTAACTCCACAAACAAATACTTTACACACACATTCACATCTTTTGCTAGGTTTTACACACACTGAAGATATAGTATGTGAAGGCTCAATATGAATATAAATGAGTTTTTGTAAATATTTATAATTGTAAAATGATTCCTCCACAAAACCACCTTCTTCTTTTTTCTCCGCAAACAAAAACTTCGCAAAACCTTGACTGCCTCCTTCGGAGTACTTTTATTTTTTTTTGAACAACGCTTCCTTGGGTCTTTGCCCATGTGTGAAACTCAATAAAAAAGAAAGGGGAAATTGCCAATCAATGGAAGCGGAAGGAGGGGCAAATATTGCGGACTAGTATTTGGAATTCCTAAGTATAAAGAAAGAGCAAAAGTAAAGAAAATGAAAAAGCGACATTGATTGGTTTCGGTGGCTTTTGAGCTGGCAGGGGAAAGCAAAGAAAAAGTAATGAAAAAAGAAAAGTTGCATTGATATATATAGAGAAATTTTTTAGTCAAGGATGCCTGATTTTTTTATATTTCGGACCTCATTGTTTTCGATTGAATTTCGATGATCCGAACAGTTTAATATGTTTAAAATGTGTTTTTGAGGATACCCACAAAAAAATCGACAAAAAAATGACCGAAAGAACTTGATTTGAACAGTTTTTCATAAAAAACGTTTTTAATGGTGATAATGATAATAGTGGTGTGGTAGTCGTAGTCATAGTAATCAAGTGATAATGTTGGTTGTGTGGACATCCAATTTGGCTTCGGAAATGCATAGATCCCACCTAAGGTGAATCCCCGATGATGAAATGTTTTTCGTATGTTTTGATGAAGTGTGAAACTCTTAAGTTATGAAGGAGTATGTTTGAACTAGGGATGCTAGAGTCAAATAGAACTTAAAATAAGTAAAATGGCGCAGAAAGCCGTTTAATTGGTTTGGTGCTTCTCGTCTGATTGATCACATCTCGTCTTCTCGTTACATTTTGTTTGGCCAAAATAAAACTTTCGTCACGTCACGTCACGTCTCGTCGGTCCTCTTTGATTTTAGGCATAGAGTGACCGAAACCTCTCATCAAGTATTGGCAAAATCGCGTTCGTTTTGCTCCGTCACGTCTTTCAATCGTCTAATTCTCGTCACTTTTGGCCCTTAGTAGCCAAAACTTGGTCTAGAACTCACTTGGAGAATGATGTTCTCGTCAACTCATCATCTGGCACTCTATACCTGTACGGCAGTACTATTCTTCAGTATAGCACTGTTCATATGTACGGTTGCACCATACGTTCAACGCTACCACCACCGACACTGGATAATATCTCTCTGAGTAGTAATAATAATTGATGCCAGGTGTATTCCTTTGTTTAGCCTCTGCTTCACTTCTTTTTCTCATGCAGCACTTTCTTCTTCGTCTTCTCTCTTTTCTTTTCCGCAGCTTCTCCTCTTCAACTCCGATTGTTTGGCCGGCACATGTGGGCAACCTCGTCGGGGTTGTCTCTCCGTCGGAATTTCACCACTGAATTCGTCTCATCAAGGTAAATCTATTTCGGGGATCAAAATCAATTTTTGTAGACTTTGGTTTTTGACCCGTGTTCGTTGTCGTCTGGTTTGTCGAATTCTTTCAATTTTTATGCCCGTCTAGCTCTTGATTTCCCTGTCTGGCTAATCCGTTTTGGCCTAGGATCTCTTTCTGACGCTCTAATACCACTATTAGAAAGCAGACGTGGCACGTGGCATAAATCCATGCACTAAATAAATTAAAAACTCATTTTTTTTTAATTCCCACACTTTTACATGTAGATATATAGATATACAAGGCGGTTTCAGGAATACCTAAAAAAATACTCCAAAGTTTTTAATTAAATTTTGATAATCCGAGCTGTTCAATATGTTTAAAACATGTTTTTAATGGCATTCTTTACATATCAGTTCAAAATATGACCGAGAAATGCTCGATCCAAACAGTTTTTGATAAAACTATATATATACACATCTGTGAAAAATTGTTTGGATCAAACACTTTCCAGTCATATTTTCAGCCGAATTTTCGCGATTACCCTTAAAAATATCTTTTAAATACATTGAACGGTTCAGATCATCAAAATTTGATCGAAAACTATAAGATTGAGATTTATAGACTTTGGTTTCTGACTCATGTTTGTCGTCGTTTGGTTTGTCAAATTCTGTCAGTTTTTATGCCCGTCTGGCTCTTAATTTCTTTGGCTCGTCTGGCCGTCGGTTTTGGCCTAGAATCTCTTTCCGACGCTCTAATACCACGGTTAGACAGCGGATGCGGCATAAATCCATGCACTAAACAATTAAAAAACTCACTTTTGTTAATCAAACATAATTTCAAACACACGAGTAATCCGGTGGGTGATATCCTCCAAGGGGAATCCACGTCTCTCCGCTCTCTTTCTGCTCTTACTCTTTTTCTTACTTTCCACACTTTTACTTGTACACACACATATATGATACAAGCTCTAAATCTTACTTTCCACACTTTTACTTGTACACACACATATATGATACAAGCTCTAAAGCGAACGACAAATCCCATGAAATCAGCAGTGCGATTTCCAATTTCGACTTTCAAGAGCAAATATATCTATTCGATCTTTGACAAATCTCTCGGTCTGATCCAAATTTTTACCAAATTCTTGAACATGTTTCTCACGTACGCGTAAATCAACCTTACCTCCTTTCATCATGAAGAAGCGATAATCCATAAAAAATTGACGAAAAACTAACAAATGCAAAAAAAAAATAGAATAATGAAAAGAAAAAAAAAAGCCATTTGGCTTATTATACCCAACATCTTGGGATAAAGTTGGAAAAGGTGGCGAATGAGTAAAGAATTGTATTTTGCTCCATGAATATGTTTATTCATAGGTACGCACAATCTCAAACGTTCGTTTCGGTAATCAATGGTTCGGATTTTAAAAAATTATTTGCGAGATCCAAAACAGTTTTGCATGCGTGCAATTGAGCGCAGTAAACTTTATTTATGAATTACTCCTTAAGGAAGTTTTTCTGATAAATTAATCGGTGTAGCGTTGGTCTTCCCAATGCTTTGGTAGCAATATAATTAAGGATTTCCTTCAGAATCAATCAAACTTGTGTTTCAATTGTGAGCCATGACAAATTAGCGTGAGCAAATCGTGCGATTCCATGAAACGTGGAATTGAATCACACGGTTAAAGAATGAACGGCCGATGAAATAATCCAATCTGTGTAGAACTGTATCTGATGTGATTATACGGAAAAACTATTTTATGGAGCCTTCCGTGAATAGTAGCTTATGTAGCTGAATCGCGCCTGTTCAATGTGTATTGGACGGTCTGGATTTAAACAAACTTCTCGCGCAAAGAGTTGAACTCTTCCAGCGAAGTGTTTTTTACAATCTGGACCGTCCAATACCAAAACGGACGGCTGAGATCGTGCAGCTCCGCAAATTGCTTATTCACAGCTGCCCATGAATAAGTCAATCTCATGATTATATATGACCAAAATCTGTTTGTATGATACTTTCATATAGAATGATACGGAGTATTAGCCTTTTGCATGTGATCCTTGTATTGCAAACTATAAGGCCTATTTTGGCTAAGTAGCTTATTTTTTGACTTCATTGAATTTTATTTTTGTATTTCTACGTTTAGCATCAAACTTTTGTGGACGGGTGATTCTTCTCGACGAGAGAAATCAGAAAAGTAAAAAATTATAATCGCAACTCTTAATTTTTTGAAAAAACAACAAAAGAAGCCGAATGGTCTTTCTGTCTACCAGCCCTTACTCTTTTGATTATAACTTTCTGTGTGCTTTGAATCGTGATGTGATTTTGGTATCATTAGAAAGCTGACTTCAAGACCTCGAAATCGATATATAATTCGCATATTTTCGATTTTGGACGAAGCAATTATGATCGTTTGAATTTATAACCGTTTGAATTTCAATTAGTTTGAGGGGGTTAAGTGCCAAAAAAAAAAGTTAGAGGGGGGTAAGTGTACGCGAGGCTTAGTTAGAGGGGGGTAACTATAATTTGCCCTAATTTTTTTACCTTTTCGATTTCTCTATCGTCAAAACAAATTAATAATCCACAAAAATTTGACTCAATGAAGACAAAAAGAAGAAGAAGAAGAAGAAGCCAAAATAGGCCTAAAACGCCTGTTACCCGGCAAAAACTTCCACTTCCTTGGTACTTAGAAGCCCTGATCAAACTTCCACTTCCTTGGTACTTAGAAGCCCTGATCAAGCCATCTTCTCATTCTGTTTGTCTCGCATTCTCTGCTAAACAAGCTCGAGTTTCTTTCCTAGCTATTCATCTCCTGCTCCTGACTTCTTCTTTCTTTATTCAACTTAAAAGACCAAAGGGTGTTTGGAGGACCTGTGACATCTCAATTTGCTCGATCGGTTAGAGAACAACAAAGAGTAGAGGTATGCCTGAATACTTTCCTGCAGGTTTTATTGATTAATATCGGTCGGGATCAGAACTGTAAATAGCTTTTCTTTTATTTCCACCGCTCTCCTGTGGCAGTGGCACATCATTAACCTATCATCAAGTCATTATCAACGGCGTCACCAGAACTTTTTTTCCTTGATATTTCCAGAGTTACTCTGGTCTGACGAAGTTGGGAGCGTGGTTGAAGCATCTCCAAAAGGACTGACTGAAAGTAGTAATTAACCAGGTTACTTTTTATTTTTTTTCTTAAGTTGAATCTCCTTTTGTTTCTTTTTTTCTTTCCTTTCTTAAGTTGAATATCCTTTTTTTTTTTTTTTTGGTTGCGTGTCCAACAAATTTGGGTTTTGAGATTCATGGCCGGTCACTCCCCCACGTTCAACCTCTGCCTCGCATGTGATGAAATAAATGCAAAATTCATAATACACATGGATCACCATGAATGTCACACCCTAAAAAGGTAGTGACTAGCCATGAACCACAAGACCCCAATTTGTAGGACACACAACCAAAAATAAATAAATTAAAACCAAAGCTTTGAATTACTAAGCAATCAAGAATCCTTTTAATCAAAACAACTCCATCAAAAAAGGTTCAGTCAAAAGCATAGGGCACAACAATCCCATAAACCAACAACACAAATGAACCATTAATAATAAAAAGAATGGGAATTAACCAATAACAAAATAGAATCTTGTCAAATGCCTAAAAAAATATAGTTTTGATACCATGTTATACCACCCAATACGAAAACAATTGGCAATGACGACTAAAGAAGAGACCATTGAGGCTCATATATGAATCATGAATCATGCAGTACTTACATTGCTCTTTATTGTATGTCCTTTTATATATTCTCTCTATTTACTGTTTTTAGGTCCTTTCGTGCTTTAAATTGATTGCTTTAACCTTTTAAATTAAATCTCATCCTTGACAACTGGCGTTGGGACTCAATGCAGAGAAAACGAAGAAAGAGTGGATTGAAAATGTGTAGCCCAACAATTGTACTGGATAAAATTATAGAGAAACTCGTTGACATAGCATTCGAATCCGTGGGGCGTCATCTCGGTTATCTTTTTCATTACAAGCAGAATATGAAGAATCTTGAAGTCGAGATAAATACGCTCCAGGAGCGGAGAGGAACCATTGAAGGACAAATTGATGAAGCCAAGACTAGCGGTGATGTTATTCTTAATAATGTTTCAGAGTGGCTAAATGGAGCGGAAAGGCTGAGACAAGGAGTTGACACGTTTATGGAGGAAAAAACTGTCAAGGAAAACGTTCAGTGCTTTAAATTTTCATGTCCTGACTTCATCTCATGGTACAAGCTAAGCAAAGAAGCCGAAAGGAAGATGGGCGATGTGAAAAGTCACTATGAGAAAGGAAACTTCGGTACAAATATTGCACGTTGTGCGCCACCTCCTCCAGAACTCGTAATTCCATCCATTGAGGAATACATGAGTTTTGGTTCAAGAGAATTGGTTTTCAAGAGGATCATGGAGGCATTAACAGATTCCAAGGTTAATGTGATTGGGGTATATGGAACAGGAGGGGTGGGTAAGACGACAATGGTCGAAAAGGTTGGGGAAAAAGTGAAAGAAGATGGACTTTTTGATGAAGTCGTGATGGCAGTTGTCTCTCACGATGCAAAGGTGGCCAAAATCCAAGGGGTACTCGCTGCCCGTTTGAATCTAAAACTGGAAGGGGAAATTGAAGAGAGGAAAGCCATTCAACTCTGGAATAGATTGAACAATGGGAAGAGAAATCTAGTAATATTGGATGATGTTTGGAAAAAATTAAACTTGAAGGATATTGGTATTCCTATCACTGATGGTAACAAAGGTTGCAAAGTTGTTCTTACATCACGAAACCAACATGTCTTCAAAGATATGGACGTTCATAATCATTTCCCAATCGAAGTGTTGTCAGAGAAAGAGGCATGGAACCTATTTAAGAAGAAGATGGGAAATAGTGGCGACTCCAATAATCAACTTCATGACGTAGCGTACGCAGTTTGTAAAGAGTGTCGGGGCTTGCCAGTTGCTATACTTGCAGTTGCAACTGCATTGAAAGGCAAGAGTATGGATGACTGGGAAAGTTCACTAGATAAACTTCAAAAGTCCATGCTAAACAAGATAGAGCATATTGACCCAAATTTGTTTACGTCTTTAAGGTTGAGCTATGATTACTTAGAATCCACGGATGCAAAATCGTGCTTCTTGCTCTGCTGTTTGTTCCCAGAAGATGCCCAGGTTCCAATTGAGGAGTTGGCAAGTCACTGTTTGGCGAGGAGGTTGCTTTGTCAAGAACCGACCACATTGGAAAGAGCAAGAGTTATTGTACGTTCAGTGATTAATACCCTCAAAACTAGTTGTTTGCTTTTAGATGGGATAAACGATGATTTTGTGAAAATGCATGATATCGTGCGAGACGTTGCTATTTTAATAGCAAAAGAAGAGAAAGCATTTCTAGTCAAACATGGTGTCGAAGAGTGGCCGGAGACGGGGACTTACGAGAAATACTTGGCAATCTCATTAAGGTCCGAAACTATTAGCGAGCTTCCTGATGAGTTGGTATGTCCGGAACTCCACACTTTAATGTTGGAATGTAGCAGCGATGAATTTGAGCGTGATACTAAAATTCCGGACAGGTTTTTCAGAGGGACAGAGAAACTTATGGTTTTGGAGATGGACAATGTAAGCATGTTGCCACTACCATCTTCACTTCGACAATTGACGGAAGTTCGAATGTTATGCCTAAATGAATGCAAGTTGGGAGATATAGGTATTCTCAAGTATCTCAAGAATAAGCTAGAAGTACTTAGACTTCGAGGGTCTGATATAAAGGCGTTGCCACCTGAGGTAGGAGAGTTAACCCGTCTTCGGTTGTTAGATCTGGGGGATTGTGACGAGCTCGATGTGATTCCAAATGGTGTCATATCCAAATTAGACCAGCTTGAAGAATTACATTTCCCACGTAGCTTCGAGAATTGGGAGGGCACAACAGGCAATGAGGAAATAAGCAAAGTGAGCCTTGACGAGCTAATGTCATTGACTCGATTATCGACATTAGCTATTCACATACCAAATCACAGGCTGTTGCCTAAAGACCTTGGCTTTCAGAATTTGATCAGATTTAATATTACAGTGGGTGTCTCCTTTTCTTTCGATAGCAAAGATTATTCAGTGGTGGTGCTTAGGGACATTGATGATGATTTCAACATCTTGGAAAGCCTACTTGGCAAACCTGGAAGAGGTGGACTATACGCATCAAGATCCTTCAATAACTTAACTCAATTAGAAATTTGGAATTGCAGGTTGAAATATCTCTTCTCCCCCTCCTGCGCAAGAGGACTTCTGCAACTCCAAAGTCTACAAATACGGGAGAGTGAGATCATGGAAGCAGTAATTGGAAATGAAGGAGAAAAGGATGAAGAAATAATCGCAAATGTTATAAAGTTCAGTCAATTGAAAACTTTGAGTTTGATTGTACTACCATGCCTCATAAGCTTCTATCCTCGGATAAAGAAGGCAACAACAACCGAGAGTCATTCTTTTCCACCTCCACAGTCTCTCTTTAATGAAAAGGTAAGCTTTTCGTTGACATTACATTTATTTATGAGCAATGTTATGGTATAATCACAATTAATTAGGTACTATGTAATGTGTTATAATTGCATTGGTAGAAAAATTCTTTGTTTCTTTTTGGTAAGTAGGAAAAAAGAGATCATATATATTCTTCACTTTTTTTTTTTGCCTTAATCATGTAATTAATTATCGAGAATATCCTTAGCTCTTAAAACCACCGCTTGAAAATTATTGCAATTTGATACAATTACATTCTACATTTTGAGTAAATTATAGTATTATGTTAGTCAATGCTATTATGAATTCATATTGTCCAGTGATTCCCAAGCTTCAAGTTTGACGTTTGGAGTGTGGTAGATTAACGTAGACATAGCTTTTGACTTTTAGTTTTCTAGTGTGCATTAATTCACCTTAATGACTCGGTTGGTATAATGGTTGATAAACGATGACTTGGGGGTAATGTTTTAAAAACTAAGGGCCCATTCTGGTTTTTTAAAAAATAAACTTTTAGCAAAGGAAGGTAATTTCAAGTTCAAAAATCATATATTTACGCAAATAATTTTTCTACCAATATGGATCTTATTTGATAGATCTTATTGAAATCTTTTAAACATTGCAAAAATAAATAAATAAATTATTTTTTATTTTCATTATTTTTAAGCTTGAAATTACCTTCTTTTTAAAAAAGAAAGTTTAAAAAGAAAGCAAAATGGCACCTGAGCAAACCAAAAAAGAGACTAGGTGGATGGGTCACTGGTTCAACCGGTATTCGGCCGTGACATCATACGTAATTCGGTAAGACACAATTCCCACTCTTTGGCACTATAATCAAAAGGTCCAAATTCATTGTTTTAGCCCTTGTTGAGCTGGAATAATCATTAAGGCTTTGTTTGCTTGGCTCATGAACTTGTGAATTTCATTCTTTCTTAATTTGCTTCAAATCAGAAAATTGAATTCGGGAAGCGAGGATACGTTAGAAATTACAGTAAAATAAAAATATCCAACATTGGACAGAAAATTTTAGCTCATTTCACTAATTTTGGATGAATACATATATATAAATTTCAAAATCTAAATTACAAAAGTGTCTTCAAATATCTTGTGTTATCCCACATCGGGATCCAACGAAATTAAGCAAGTTTGTTTGGCTAAATATTTGCTTCTATTGACCCTTTGTCCTTCTACAAAATCCCATCCATTTAAAGTTGCAGGCAAAATAAGCAAATAGTACGCAACGTACGGCACGTTTGTCGGACGGATAATATTTTATGAGTAGTAATTGAT
>BPLS01016353.1:0-10940 GCA_019656275.1 Rhododendron kiyosumense | reverse complement strand
TCTTCAATTTTTGGACGAACAAACCCCTTCCAATGATAAATTTTCACCAAATCCACCATCAACACAACTCATTTGTATCAAAATTTTCTTTTCCTCTTTGCAAGGGTCCCATTTTCATGCGAGTGACATCCAGATTGAAATAAAAGAAGATTGAATGATCAGGTCTTGGATTTTAATGTATTATAGCACCCTCTCTGTTGTGATGAATATCGGCTACAATTTTGTATTTGTGGGATGAATCTGTTGTGTTTGGACGCAGATATAGGCATGAAAGTTAAACCAGGCCCTTAGAACAGACCCAATCCTTGGCTTTTCTAGTGGCCTCCACCATATGGTAATTAGACGAGGGAGAACAGGAAAGGATTTGAAAGAGATCATTTATGTCACAAAGGTGAAGAGAGGAGAACGATGGAGAGAAAGTGGAGCGTGTAAAGGAAGTGAGAGAAAATGTAGAGAGGTATAGAGAAAGAGAAGAACACCTGCATAGAGGGTAAAAATGTCCCCAGTTGAAGATGTCGTGGCCCTAGAGAAAGTTGTCGTGGCATTAGAGCCACCCTAAGTTTATTGTAATACTAGCTATGTTCACACCCCATTGAATCAAAGCAGTCCCTTCATGTTCATGTTCACGTTATGATGAAGTTATACAAAAGCTTTTGTTGTTCTTATTAAGAAACAACCAATTGGAAATTTATATAATCTTATCTTATTACTATAACAAGAATAATAAAAGCTCATTAATAAGATAGGGATATGATGAAATAGAATGCTTGTTCCACGCCATGCCATTTTAGTTTTTCTTGACGAACAATATTATCCCATAGATAACATAAGTAACAAATATTACAAAGTTAATAGAGCTGCTCGAGCAATGTTATGAGTAGCTTTAACAGTCCGACTAGGAACTTTAATACTAACTTTTACATAATTGAAAATTTCACAAATAACAAAAATGGCAATCTGTGGATTTTTTACCCTTGAATAGAAAAGAACACAATCTGTCTGATAAATGCAAATATGCTCTAGGCAAGTTTGATCTGGCCCTTCACTGCCTAATAAACGCATAGGGGTTGTTTGGCACACCGGAGGGAAAGAAGAGCTAGAAACTTGCTCTTTTCATTGGAAGCTATGTAAGCTGAACTGTAAAAGCCAGTAAAAATAGGAACAATCCAAACAAGACCTACTACGTTAAGGACATGAGGAAATTCATAATCATAGCACAGCATTACTGGTCCCAGCATTCCAGTCACTCAAGCAATTGAAAACTCCCTTTTCAACTCGGATTTAAGCTCCAACACTTCACTCTCTGGCATGATTAGGGTCACAACCTTAGTAGCATTCTTGGGCCCTGGAATTACCAAAACAACCCCTCCCTCCCCAATCCCATCGACGTCGTAGCCCACATAAATGGGCTTCTGCCCATTAAACTCCAGACCGTACGGATTAGCACCCTCCAAGTCCAAAAATGTCAAATTCGCCCCGTAAACGATGAAATCGGACAATCCTTTTTCTCTTTCCATTGCTTCTCCGATCCTGCTCCGTTCGTCCTCAGCTCGATCAACTACCAACCGTGCGAGTTCCTTCGGATTAGCCTCGAGTACCGAAAATTCGGCCCTAACAACGCTTATAACTTGTCCATTGCCCAAAATACCCTTTTCACGCGGATTCGGGGAATTGTTTTTGCATATTGTCACTACCTTGGGCTCAGGCCCATTTCTAATTTTGGCAACAGCTTTCCAAATTAGGGCGCATATGGACTCAAACACTGGACTTGGATTACTTCCAACTAGGCCGGATACCTTAGACTGCAAGTGATTTATCTGTTTGGTAGCAAGATTTAGGGAAAATGTTTCCATTTTGCAGTTATTGGGACTCATCCAATGGTCTCCAACTGGCCCGACCCGTTTGACAGAAATCGGATCTTCAAACGGTGTGGGCGGGCTCGGGTAAGTTTCGGGCTTGGTTGGTGTTCGGCCTTGTTTGAGGGGTTGGGCTGGCTTTTGGGCCCTCATGACTTGGCCCCATGCGTTCATGAAATCTGCGGCTGAAAATGGATCTCCGAGAACATGGGCCCAGGTTAGGCCCACTGACACTCCACCACATCTGAACTTTGTTAACTGCACAGGAGGCCCAAAAGTTATACAAACGCGCTACGGACGCAGACAATAACGCACAGATTTGTGCCGACAAAGTCAAAAGTGGGCGCCACAAAAAATCTGTGCAAATCTTTACAAAGTTGTTTGTGTCAGCAATGTGATCGAAAGTTATAATAATCAAGGTTAATTGTGTTTGTTTGAGGCTGCGAGGGACTTTAGACCACCCAACCCCCCACCCCTCCCCTCTAAAAGAGAAATTTTTCAGTGTCGAGTGGGTACCACGTGGTGTCTGCTCGATACATCCGAGCCGTCCGATGAGATTTTGGACGGCTCAGATTTGGAAAGAGAGAATGAGGAGAGAAAAAGTTTTAATCTAAGCCGTCTAAAAGTGCATCAGACGGCTCGGGAGTGCCAAGCGGGTACCACGTGGGATGTACCCGCTGAAAAATTTCTCCCTCTAAAAACAAGAGATCGCATCACTATTTTGATCAAAATAAAGTACTTTCATACATAATTTCGAAAAAAAATTTCTCCACATTAAAAAATTTAAGTGAGATCTTTCAAATAATGCAAAAAAATAAAAATAATAATACTCCAATAATGCGCAGGGGTGCTTTATCATTTGATAAGACAAATGGTGCCATAATTCTCGACTTCGAGACCCTGCTGGCCGTGGGGTCAGCAGGGGTACTGTTCAGCCAAAAACGGTCCCGTCTTATGGTTGGCATAGATCCTCGTTTGACCACCCCTTTATTTCCGATTCTGATCAATGATAAGTATTACTAATTTTTTGTGAGTCTTACAAAAATAATTCGAACAATATTCTTAAAATATTTTTTATTGGTTCCTAAAAGAATTATCTACATCCAATATTGTACAAGTTGTTTCAAAATTTATAGAACACTGTACGAATTCTAAAACAGCCATAATTGACATTGGATTCGAGCTAAAAAAAATTTAGTAACCCATAAAAATATCTTAAGAATAATTAGCGGTTTAAATCATTTTTATGAAACAGCCCAAAAAAATCAAACAATCATTAATCTCTTGCCCATTTAATGGGTACCAAACATAGAATAAAAGTACCTGCAAGAAAACTAGTGGAGAGAAAGGCAACTCAGGCCCAATAACTTGATTAGGAGCGAGCAACCTCTCGATAGAAACCTCCTCCTCCACCATCTTTATCCACTCATCAAGGCTTTTCCCACACCGGGCCTCACCGAACCTGACCCCGCAGTCATTGCACTTGATGTAGGCCCGGCCCGAGTCAGCCCTGCGGAACCGGCCGCAGGCAGGGTAAAACTGGTTGAGCCACGTGATCATGGGCTCCTTGATGTCCAATGTGGTCAGCCCATCAACTGCTTGGCTCCTGAAGTAGTAAACCGTTTTGAGGTAGTGGAGCTTCATGGCTAGGTCCATGTTTGTTGGCTCGTGGACCACGTGTTCCCCGGTGACCTGGCCCGGCCCGACCGAGGAGATGTGTATGTCGTAGACTAGGGTTTCTTCTTTGGTGGATACCATGGTGGAGAGAGAGAGTTGGGGTTGTGGCGAAGGGTTGATGGGAGTGAGAGAAGTCCTTCGTGGATATTGTGGGGTAGATTATGGGGTCACTGGGAGAGTCATATATATAGAGTAGGAGAAATTTTTTCAGAAAAAAATTTAACTCTTTCCTGAAAAATTTTTATTAACATTCAGACCGTCAAAAACACTTTTGAACGGTCGTGATTGAGCATTGTAAACTCTTGTTTACTGCTATTCCGGAAATAAGATTTTCTCAGAGTAGGAATGGGAGTGGGATGTTTGTGATAGCTTTGAAAAACTGATTTCAGATGTCTCGAAAGTTTTTTCTATTTTTCCCAACTATAGGATCGATGTTATTAGGAGTTACTCTGGTTGTTAGTGGTTACAACCAGAATCGAACACCTTCTTTCACAAGGACTCAAACTCAACACCTCTCCCTTATCAGAGAAAATAATGAACCAACAACACTAAATGTGCTGCTTGATCTTTCGAATGTCGAGTCACTATAATTTTTTTTCCATAAACTTCTCCTTCGTGAGGATCGAAAGAAAACATTTTCTATCGTTTTAGGATACCGTCACGTGATATTTCAACACTTACAAACCACACATTTTTATGGGATCACAATAATACTATGCCCCACATGACATGAATATTGTGTGGTGGCCAAAACTGTCACCAGGCGCCAGACTCAATGTTATTAGGATGATGCTATGGTGTCCCCGGTCATTTTGGGAACACCGTAATTTTTGGCATAACTTCTTCATTATGAGCATAACTAAAACATATTACAAGCATAATAAAACCAAAATAAGGCATAACTAAGGAATATCCAAAAAAACCAATCAAGGCATAACAAATAAGTTATGTTTTGTTATGCTTTGTTATGGTTTTGATATGCTTGTAATAGGTTTTGGTTATAGTCATAATAGTTTTGTTATGACAAAAGTTACGGTATTCCAAAAATGACCGGGAACACCGAAGTCATCCTCTATTATTATCTACCTACATGGTACATTATTGTCTTCCTGAATAGTATTTTCTAGGGAGGAATTTTGGGTACCCTACTAGTACTAGCACTACTATAGAACGTGAGAGAATTAAATGGGGATTTAATTACGTGTAAGATTCGTACAGTTGGGTAGTTCTTTCCCTTAAATTTTTGCATTCAATGTGAATTTTTGAACCAATAGGAACAAGGAAGCATATTGGCAGTTGGTGCTATACCCCTGTATATATGTACCCACCAAAGTTGTCAATACCGTACCGGCCAGCGTACCGTTTTCATTACTGGAATGGTACGTACCGGTACCGGGCTGTATCCCGGTACCGTTCCGGATTTATCGCAATTAATATTTTATGTATATATTTAATATATATCTACCATATTTTTAGTATAAACGTAAAAAAAATGTAAAAAAAAAAAGAAAAAAAAAAGAGAAAGGGTAATTTTGTACCGGCCGGAACACCGGAATATGTCCGGTACAGGCCGGTATTGGCCGGTACATCCGGTATTGGCCGGAACAGCCGGTATTTTGACCGGAACGGAACGTCACCCTTTGCGTTCCGTTTAAGCGCCGGTACGGTACGTACCGGCCGGTACCGGCCGGTACGGTACGGGTTTTACAACTCTGGTACCCACCCCTTGTGTGGACAGTTCTTTTTAAAGTAGTCAATGGCACCGATGTCACCATGTGTACCCTGTACAGGGACGGAGTTACGTTGGGACAGGATGACACAAGCCACCGAGGATCCCTGTCCGAGTGAAATCCGGACGAGGGTCTGTCCCAACTCTCGGAGCCGTTGATCTCGCAAATCAACTGTTGAGATCTGTCGAACACTTTCTGGTCCAAAACGTCGTTTTGGTTCGACAGATCTCAACAGTTGATTTGCGAGATCAACAGCTCCGAGAGTTGGAACAGGCCCCTGTCCGAATTTCACTCGGACAGGGGATCTGGTCTCGACACAAGCCACCCCAGTTTCTTAAAACCAATTTACATCAACGGAATTCAATTAGACACATGTTGGTGTGCAAAAAAAACTTGATTTTTAACACAATTGATGGGGAAATACTAGCAATATGCAAAATGGACGATTTACATCATAAACTTTTGTTTTAAGGACCAACAAAGAGTTCAATCAAGCATTTATTATTTCTTTGACTAAAAGCAAAGTCCATGACAAAGTTTAGTTTTAGCTTCATATATATTTGGCTTCAGGGGTGTTTGGGAGCCAACTTTTTGGCTTTTTATTTTTCACTTTTTGCCTTTTTGGCTTTTGGGATTATGATCAGAATGTATTTCGTATTTGATAGAGTGTTTGGACGATATGTGCAGAATACATTTTGCAGTAAGAGTAGTGTTTGGAAGATATAGAATGAAAATGAATTATGGATTGGTTTTTTAGTATGTTGCACCTGTTATTAATAATACCCCCGCTTGGGCAAAAAATATTTGAACCTATTTTATTTTTTCTTTATTTAATTAATACTAATGTTTATACTCTGTATCTTTTTTCTTTTTTATTTATTTAAAATTATTTTAGTGTTCCAATTTTTAATCCGGTTGAATTGGTGAAAAGATCTTATTTTTTTTACCATTTTATCTTTAATGGTCATTATGAAATTTTGAACTCGTAGAATCAAATATCTCTTAGGGCTAATCAACGAGAGCCCCAAAGTCAAAATTTAATTATGGTCATTTAGGATAAAATGATTAGGAGACTAAAATCTTTCCATTGGTTCAAACGGATTGAAATTTGGAACATTTAATTTTTTAACTATATTTTTAAATATATAAACTGTCATTTTTAAATATAGTTAAAAAATTAAGTGTTCCAAATTTCAACAGGAGTAGTGTCTTGAGAGATATGGAATGAAAATGCATTATGGATTGATTTTTTACTATATTTGTAACGCCCCGATTTTCCAAGGAATTTCAGGCGCATTAATCTTAAAATAAGCTGAATTTTACAAACTTCTAGGCCCCCATTTATCCTTATACAAAAATTACAATTTCAAAATAATACAAAGAAATTCTATATATATTTATTTAACAAAAATAACTCCAGAGCGACTCTAGTTCTGACACGAATTCCAAGCAACGTTGGCCCAGACTTCGTTCTAGGGATCCCACCTGTATCAACTGCTCCACTGTAGAATCCTGCACACTCTGGCAAATTGAACGCCGAAGCAAACGATTTGCCAGAATACAAACGTATCCGTGAGTGATAATTCACCCAGTAGAATAATCTCAACCCTACCAACCCCTTACTCTACAATTAGCATTCCAACAATATAATAATTCATGATACACAGAAAATACAGAATAATAACACATCGTCTTTTCTTTACTATCCATCATCTTACATGAAATCTAAGGATCGTCTCCACGAGATCCTTTCCTCCCACATCCACTAACTATGATCGTGTCATGGAAAATCCCCCCCTTGCTTGTCCTGCACACGGGGTTCTAAATGAATTCACCTAAGTTATGTACCTCGTATGAATTCATTTAGGACCATAACAGGGGGCACGATTACCCTTTGGAACTTCCCATGGCGTACCATACATTAGGGTCGCCACCATTCCTAAGCCACTAACTATGACCGTGTCATGAGACAATCCCCCTTGCTAGCCTTGCAAGGCACGATTACCCTTTGGAACTGCCCATGGCGTATCATACGTTAGGGTCACCAAAATATCATCACTGGGCCCCGCAGGTAACCCATTTCAACACAGGGACCCGTAGGTTAACCCTTGCCATCGCCATGGCTCAATTCACAATCCACACAATACTCACACTTTCAACACTTTACCATCTCCCATTTACTTAACATCGTCTACATGATTCTCTACTCGTAACCACCCCAGTGAATCTAAGTCCATTCTAGCACGTCGAACACGATACAATCAATAACTGCTCAATTCATAGCATGATACATTTCAATGAGATAAAAGTACATATCAAATAATATTGTGCGAGTAAGTAAACACATAATATTTTATGATTGAGCCGATGCCCTTAAGGTTCGTTGAACAAGTAAATTAATTATAGTTTTTATAAATTTCAAAGGTGTTATTAACAATTTCGTAGAGTTAGCTTTAATAACGTAGTGGGATAACTTTTTAAGAACTAAAGTACAATTATTGAATCATATAGTTGATCCATTATGGCAACTTACGGTATCAAAATCTAAAAGTGCAATTAAATAAATTTACATTTGTAAAACTCTAATATTCAATTGATACTCTTTTTAAAAATATATATATAATCGATTATCGTATAAAAATACAACGGTCCTCCTGATGTTATGTTAGTGTAAATCTTTCGTTTCTTTTTAAAAATATACCCTTTTCTTTTATTTTATTATACATACAATCTAACTCTTATTTTATCACTTTACATAATTATTAAAGTATATACATTACTTTACCTACAACAAGTATATCTATTCTCAACTACTGTAAACGTTAGTCTTAACAGAGAGCAAATAATTATGTAATATGTTTGATTCACAATTCTATACAATACGAGTTAACCCACTAGTAACATAAAACGAAATGAAGAAAATAACAACAACAACAACAACAACAACAACAATAATAATAATAATAATAATAATAATAATGATGAGCAAGGTCAGATTCGTACATAAGTGCAACATGAAGGGGCATAGTGTAATATTAGTATAAATTATAAAAAGTTCTAACGTCTATGAACAGTAACTCGTCGGAAAACAGAGGATTTTTAGATTTCATGGTTTCGACACGCGGGTACGATTTCCTTCATAAGAACTCATTAAAATCAATATACAGGGATTAAATATACTTAGGAGAAAATAGGATAGAGATTAATCTACCTTAAATCCGGCCGAAAAAGTGGATGCTAGTTTGCGGACAATTTCGGTAAAATGAAAAAGACAACGGCTGCGGCGTCGGAGGACTCAGGGCTGACTCGAATGATTGGAAGGTGGTTTGTGGATGCTTGGTGATATAGTAATTGATTGGGAACCTGAATATGATGTACGGGGTGGTGTTATGTAAAAATCTGTTTCTCTCTCTCTCTCTCTCTCTCTCTCTCTCTCTCTCTCTCTTTTTCTATTCTAGACTCAACAATAGAATTGGGAGTGAAATGATATACTGGTGTTCAATTATCAGATTTATGTGGGTATGTATAATGAGAGAGAATAAGATAGTGAGAAGGTGAGAGGATAAGCGTGGAAGTGGTGGAATGGGGAATGAAAGAGATACTGATAATGATAATAGGGATATGGGATAAGTGCCACATTTGGTGGGGTTTTCTTTTATTCTAATGTATGTGGACTTGTGTATGTATAGGGTGAGAATGTATGTGGACGCGTTTATGTATAAGGTGAGAATGTACGTGGACACGTGTAGTTTGAAGGATAAAGATGAAAGTGATAGAGTTTGAGAGGGAAGTGGAGACTTGGTTTGAATAGAGTTCTAGTTAGGGTTTAGATAGGAAAGATAAGAGGTGAATATGAATTCCTGATTCCCTGTATATCTAAAGTATAAATATATATCTTATACAATAGTAGTGTAAATAATATCAATTGTACACGTAATAATATATTTTAATTATCCAATTTAATTAATTATTGAATTAAGAATTTAACAATATAAATTTATATTAAAAAAAAATTGGGTCGAAAATCCGGGTCGTTACAATATTACCCCTGGTTATAAATAATGGTGTATAATTTGTATAAATAATGTTGTAATCAATTTTTAAAATTTTTCTATCTTGAAATTGATTTATTTTTTATTAATTAAAAGTCTCGAACTATTTTTAATTATGTTTTTATTGTTTCAAGTATTTTTTGTTCTTACTTTCCTCCATCAATGTTTTGACTTTTAAATTAAAATAACAATCAAGTTAAATTGAAGTAATTGCAAAAGAACAAGAACACTTCAAACTATAGTATCAGTCGAAATTCATTTCTTTTGCTGAAATTAGAAACTAATAAGGTTTTTGCAATCAAAGTACTTTTGATTTCTTTCACTCTATGTTTTCCCAGAAACTTACCTCTAGAGTTTTTTCCATAAAATTTGTTAATTTGTTATTCTGCAATTTCTAATAAAGAAAAACTTCTAAACGTGATACTTATGCTGTAGGAATTTTCCCTTATATTTAGCTCATGATACATGACATGCACTTGGCAGGAAGCATGTGCTAACGTGCGTAGAGGGCATGGGTGTAATGTACAAACGGAGAGGGCATGGCCGTCTTTTGTCTCGGCTGGAAAACAAAAATGTGAAAAAGAGAATGAGAAAAGCTCCTATAGACCTCCTTTTCACTTCTCTTCTCCATTCTTCAAATTAGAGAATTCATTCTCATGGAATGGATTTTGGGATTATTAGCCAAACAGCTAAAACAGGAAAAGGAGAAACGGAAAATGGGAAAATGGGCCATCCAAACACCTCCTTCATATTCTTATAATGCATTATCGGTGGACTCCAATCAAAACAACACTTTCTCACAATCTAAATTCTAGCTCCGTCATTACATTATGTGTACGTATGTTTTCTTACATGTATAGTAGCATTTATCGGGAATTACTTCGGTGTCTCCCCTCAAAAGGAGATATCGTAACTCTTTGGCATAACAAACCATTATGAGTATAATCAAAACTCATTATAAGCATAACAGAACCATAATAAGACATAACTTGTTGGTTATGTTGTGGTTGGTTTTGGTTATACCTTGATTGATTTTTTGGATATTCCTTAGTATGCCTTGTTATGATTCTGCTATGTTTGTAATAAATTTTAGTTAAGCTCATAATATTTTTATTATGTCAAAAGTTATTGTGTCTCCTTTTTTAGAAGAGGGAAGCACCGAAGTGCTTTCCCTTCCAAATTACTGCTCCTAATGGTTTATTTTGCAAACAAGCCCTGGACAAACAAACCAGTAAATGCCAGGGGCCATGTCATTTTCGGTGATCTAGATAACAACATTTCATTTACTAATTAATAATGACAAACGCAATCCTATCACATCTTAAGGGGCTGTTTGATACCATGGAGGAAAGATGGGCTAGAAACTAGCTCTTTCATTACAAATAAGCTTTTTTGACAAAATGGAGAAGATTATATTACTAATAATAACCCAGCAATACTTACACAACGAAATTTATTACAAATATTTTGGACAAAGCCAAACTAATCATCAAGCTATTGGAAACAAGAAAAACACAAGACAGTCGATGTCTTTCCCTCCGACTCAGACATTGAGTCTGATGCAAATAACGACACTCGCAATCAGCTATGTTAGCTGAATTATAAATAATAATAATAATAATAAT
>BPLS01016347.1:0-15249 GCA_019656275.1 Rhododendron kiyosumense | reverse complement strand
CTCCTCTCTTCAACAAGACTTGCCTGGTTCGGTTTGAGTTTTGAGAATTTTTTTTGAGAGTAATGAGTGGATCAATAAGAAAAATTTATCGGAGACTGACAGGGAGCACAACGTCAACAACAAACACCTACAATCCTACTTTAGATTGGAAGAAAAAATTTTAGGGGATAAGTTCCATAAGGAACGTACAATTTGCGATTTGTAGCACTGCGACCTGGACCTTCCTCCAAGAGCTCAAGTATCCTCTAAGGTCAGCCACCACTATGCAAAGAATCGGGCCTTGTTCATTTTGGAATCTCAAAATCCCCGAGCACGGGTTCAAAACCAATGTTTAATATCCGTTTGTTGAATGTGAAAAGCATCTTTTAATTCGCAGCGTTTGAACTACTCCACTTGGCCCACTTGTAATAATTATTGCTTTTACTGGTGGAGGTACATAACAGTACGGCGAAGACTCGTGCCTGGTTGTTAGGTTTTGTCAATACCCGAACGAGTTTTTTCTTCTTAATCAAAAAAAAAAAACGAGTTTTTTCTTGGTCAAGCTTTAGATGGAGGAGAATATTAGGATTTTTATTTTGGTTTCTATCCAGGTCAAGCTTTAGAGATGGTCCTCCAATTCATATATATGAATGAATCTGAGGAGGTTAAATTAGATTTTTTTTTTCACTTTCAAAAAATAAATAAATGAATTTAGTGTACCATGATCAAACTTCAGATGGAGTTTTCTTACTAAGGGAGATAGATAAATTCTAACTTGAATTTGAGTTTAGCTGTAACGACTAGTGTTAATCATAGTAATGAATATGTGAAGAGCAATAAAGAAAATTGATTAGTGTATGTAGAATGCGAATGTTAAATCGAAGAGAAATAACTTGATTTCATTACATGTAGCTGATTCGAACTGCTGTACTATGAATGTTTTTTTTCCTGATATTATAAAGTAGAAAATAGTATTGAATTTGCATTTTAACAGCTTAGGGATGAGGACTGGAGATCACCAGAGAGCTGCTGCTGCTTCTTCTTCTTTTTTTCCTTCTGTGCTTAGGCTCCGTTCTGGAACTAAAAATAAACCCTTATTTTTTAAGAAGGTAATTTCAAGTTTAAAAATTATGGGTTTATTGAAATCTAAAAATATATGCAATATGGATCTTGTTTAGAAGATCTCGATGAGATCTTTTATACGATGCAAAAAAATTAAAAAATTATTTTTTATTTACTTTATTTATTAATTTGAAAATGTAAAATAAGCTGCTTATTTTTTTAGAAAATTCTAGAATGGGACCTTAGAACATTTGTATGTCTTCGATATGACTTAAGTGATGTGATTTGAATACGATATCTTTTACATCGTAACTTATACCAATTTGTTTGTCCGAACATTTGCTAGCAACTTACTCCTCGAACATTTTAAATTCAACAGATACCGTCTCTAAAATGGAATGTAGGAATTTTCAAAGCCACAAAAGTTTGTCAACAAACACAAAATTTCGTTATTTATAAACACCACAAAAATGTATCTTGGACCAGAAAAATTTATAACTACCTCCAAAAAAATTCACAATCAATACCTCAAAAATTCATAACCAACATCAGAAATATTCATAGCTTTTTTGCCGTCTTTTTGGACCATCAAGTTCATAAATTGGGCCACAAAAATCCATATGTTGAATCACAAAAATCATAAAAATTACCAAAAAAAATTGCAAAAGTATCCACAAAATTCAAATATTGGGCCACACACATTCATAAAATGGGTCACAAAAATTCATAAGAGGTGTACGATACACCCCAAACAATAGGTGTGTATATATTGAAGCATTTCCCACTTTTAAAATACTTTTTTTTTCATGGCACTTTTAAAATACTGATATTTGGGAGTTCTATTTCTTTAATTTTTTGTAATTATCATTATTTATCTTTCGTCATAAGTTGAACAGCTACAAATACTCACCTTGTTAGGAGACACTCTCCTAATGACAAGGTGAGAACGAATGAACAATGGCTTTTCTATCCCCCTACGTAAATTCACCCTTCTCGAAAGTACATCTCCTTTACCGCCATGTGATATCCCAATAGCCTTCTCCTCTGCGCATTTTTGTGGGATCCAATACTAAGTCTATGGACCCAAAAAAATTGTATGGTGGAGACGATGTTAGAGCACCATATAACCGTGTCCCAAGATCACTAGATAATTATAGTAACTCTTTAGTTAATACTATGGCCGTCCCAAATTATTGTGTCTGTTTCCTTTTTGTGACCTCAAAAAAAATAAAATCTATATTCCACAATCTTTAATGTTTTTTATGATTTCAAAATTTTTTTTTAAAAAATTAATTGAGATTTGCCAAAGAAGATCCATATTGAATATATAAAATAATATAAATTAAAAGATATGAACAATTTTTTAAAAAAAGAACAGCAAAGAAAGGGGGCCTTGTAAAGGGCAATCCTTTTTCTTTTCTTTTTTATTTATTGGCAAAAAAGATTTGTTAATCTTTGAAAATGATAATAGATTAAGATTAAACTGGAAATCACCACCCGAGACCTTACAACCAAAGAAGGCAAGGTGCCAACCAAATTCCCAAGGACCAAGGAGAGAAAAAACCAGCAAACAAGCTCTGCAAACAGATTAAACTCAAAATACTAATTAATGATGTAGTCGTAACATGCAAGACATATTTTTCCTTCTAGATTGTTTTCTCTCTTTGTCAAATTATTTACAATCAGTTGTATTATCCAATGTGTAAAGGATTTTCTCAAAAGTCCACTTTATACCTTTTTTTTTAATTATTGGAAGTACATAATCAATTGTACGGTTAGACTTGTGCGTTCTTGTTGGATTTTGTCAACCCCTGAACGAGTTTTTCCTGGTCAATTGTGAGGAGGTTAATTTAGTTTAATGTAGAGATGTTGATTATAGTTCTATCATAATTTTCCAATCGATCGAGTGTTTCTCATTGAGGGAGAGCCGATAAATTTTACCCTAAAACTGAGTTTAGCCAAGTTTTCGTATGATTAGGAACCATACAAGGAAAGCGTTAAATCATACTCTATAAAATAAACATGTGAAGAGCATTAAAGAAAATAGAATATATACGGGGTGACCTACAGGTATAATAAGTGATTTTGTTACACTTCATTGATCATCGACTACCGATTGTTGCTGAAAATTTGATATGTGAGATGCATGTAACCATTTCCTCAAATGATATTGTCAACGACGGTCATTTCTTGATTGGACAAAATAACAATAAATTGATGCATGAATTAAAGGTCAATATATACCTAATGGCAAGAGAAGAATTGACATGATTGTACCAATATGCGCTTCTAATCAAATGTAATTAATTAGGACTTGAATTATAAAGGTTAAACATATGGACGGAATAAGATACTTCAAATTAGAGTTCACACACAAAGTTTACGCAACTTTCTGAGAAAATAAATAGAGAGTCTTTTTAATGGTGGAGCCGTGAAGAGTTATTTATGGAGCTAATCACAATCGTTCAAAAGTGGTGTAAATGAACATTTTCGGGAAAGAGTGAAATTTTTCTTCAAAAAAGTTTTATTAAAATTTGGACCGTCCAGAACACTTTTAGACGATCACAATTGATCACTGTTGTAAACAAATAATTCACGGCTCAACTGAGAATAGGTTTCTCGTAAATATCCTTTCTACTACGGGTCATTATTTAGCCTGAAGGCCCGTGGCCAGCCCGAAACCCGCCCGGCCCATTGGGCTTTTATCCGGCCTGTAGTTTGTAATGGGCGGGTTCGGGCCTATCAATTTTTACTCGGCCTGCCCATAGGCCCGGCTCGTGAGCCCACCCGTGGTACCTGCCCAATAGCTTGCCCATGGGCCCACCCATTAGCCCAAAATTCCACAAAATCCTTTCTTTTTTCCTTTGCCCAAGGAAATTTAAGTCTGCCCGGCTTTTGGCCCGCTCATTGGCCTGCCTGGTTTTTGGCCTGCTAGCCCGTCAATTGGGCTAGCCTGTGGGCCGGACTTGGGCTTCAATTTATGATAAGTAGCCCGGCCCGCAAAAAAGTAAAAACCCGATCGGCCCGCCCCATAGACGGGCTTGAATAGTGACTTAGCGGGCTGAACCGACCCGGTCCGGCCCGATGATGACCCTTACTTTCTACAAGTGAATAGTCAGTCAGTCTACCGACGTTGGCACGAGGTTGACATCTTTTTAAGTCTTTCACTTGGAAAAAAGAAGTAGGTGGGAGTAAATAATTGAGATAAAGCAAAGGAAAAGTATTTAGGAAATATCTTAAAAGCAATTGCAACTTTTCCGTCCACGAGCTTCTTTTGGTCAATTCTATAATGAATGAAATGAAGCACTTACGATCAAAAATAAAATAAAAAATGAAGCACTTCCTCTCGGAAGTATTCCCCTCCATCTAATTTAATTGTCTCTAGTTTTGTTCTAACAGAATAAAAAATTAATTATATTTTGAAATTGGAAATAAATTTTTTTATTCAATATGGATATAGATCTTGATTAGTTCTATAATACAATATTTTCAAATCACATAAAACATTATAAATTACGAGATATAATCAATTGAAAAGTGGCACGAACTACAAAAAAAATAATTAAATTGGGACGGAGGATGTAATTGTGAATGTGCATGACATTGAATTCTCCCACTTCCGCTGCGTGGGCGTGAGCGATAAACCATACATGCGAACAATTAGCACAGACGTTTCAGGATATCCTTTTTGATTTATAGACGTGGGCCTTGATCTGACTTCTACTTCAAAATTGATAGATTGTAAGCGTTAGCATTGATTCTTTGCCTGAATGAAGTGGACTTCAAATTAAACTAAATGCTCAAGAATGATTTCGGAAGTTAAACTTAATTAACCAAAGAAGAAATTTCATTACTCGTCAAAATAACAAAGTTAGAGAGTATCCTCACGTGGCTCGTCAAACCATTGTTTTGGGTAAACTAGCAAGTGGAAGGGCAAAATATGCACTGCACATGGCTCGCTTCATTATCACAGCAAAGTAGGATTGCTACAGTGACGTTGGTTTTTTGCCTTGCCATTTACACGCTACTACATAGTATATTATTATTATACTCCATCCGTCCCCATTTTTCAGTTTCTTTGAAGATTTCAACTATATAAGGGAACACAATCATTGCATGTCTAATCACCACATTTTTCCAATCTATCCTTCAATCTTTGCTTTTTATAATTGTATATTAGTACTATTGATTTAAAACTAGAAGGGTAAAATAAAACTTTTATTAACCATAATCCTCTTGGTTTGGAAATGGGACAATATTTTTGGAATAGTAAAAGGTGCTAACATTGACTAAAAAATGGAGACGGAGGAAGTAATACAATGGTTTTTTTCCGTTGCCTTTTCGTTTTAATTATATTCTTTTATAGAAGTAAAAAAAAAAGGAATAGTTTAATATAATAGAATTAGAATAGAGAGCTATAATTATAAAAAAAGCGACTAATTAATTCTCGAAAGTAGTTTTGGTCTATGACTAGCTTGGTAATGATGCTCTTAGAAACGAAGATGAAAATGGACATGGAAAGGAAAAGGAAAAGGAAAAATGAAAATGTGCTAGGCTAGCTAGACTAGACCACGCTTTAGGAAAAGGAAATATAACTGCACGGGTTGAGGAACAACATGTACAAATTGGAAAAAAAGTAAAGTAAAGTAAAGAGTGCTGGGCTCAAGATAAGAATTGAAGTGCTTGAGTACTCTTGGATTTCGTTCAGTTGTCGAAAATATTGTGTGAAAAATAGGTTCTCAAAAAAAGTGAGATGAGGTGTAAGAAAGAAAAATGAAATTTATTTTCCTGTTTGTGTTCTGTTACAAGAAATCTTGCAGGAAAGTGTTTTCTAATGGCGAAGTTGAAATTGTGGATCTTACAACTGAATGGGGCTTTGGTGTTGGAATTCTTTTTCATCTTCGGTTCTTGAATTTATAGACACTGTTAAAGGCCTGGAATTCATAATGTACATAAGATTTCATAATCACACCCGGGAAGAAAGGTTTATGCTCGAGATTCATTTTTGTGTAACCATACCAAACCACAATTGAGCTACACTGTGTAAGAATTGTAAGTACTTACAAGGAAACCAATCACGCGTATTTAAGTTAATGACGGTGTTCCAATGATGATAAAAAGATAGTAACGTATATCTTTTGTCGTTTAAATTAAAACTGACAGTCTTGTTAGATATAGCTACTTCATCATTGTACAAACAAAATTAACAACTCCACGATGAGGGTGATCCCTTGCTCTTACGTTCCAGTGTTTGCTCGCACATGAGAAATTTCTAAAATTTGATTTTTCCAATACTCAAGACAAATAGCTCGTATGTGAGATATTTCTATTTTTGGTCATGAGTGCACTCTGCACATACCCCTGCGTACGGTCCCCAAGAAATTTTCACAATCTATCTATTTTCGTTTATTACTCTAAAAAACTTCCCTGAAAATACAATACAAACCGACAGGGTCTAGCTAGAGACCTCGGTAAAGTGTCAATTTGGGTTTAAAATGGGCTGATCAATAGCCCAACTTCTTTGTGAGCTCAACTTTGGGCCGGCATTTAGCCCTCGTTCAAAATTTTCTTTTCGTTTCTTTTTTTTTTTGAACCAAACGATAACATTAAAACTTAAAACATAAATAGTCTTGGTTTGGAAAGATGATTACCTGCGCCTTGTGCACCTCGTGGTGTCCCATAACCACAAATATTTAATTTGGAGTCCAGAACCAAATGCACAAACATTACATGAATATTACAATAAATATTTTGGAACATATGAAACGTGACAGTGTCACAAGATCACTAAGTAATAATCCACCTACTAATGTAAATAAATATTTTGGGACATATGTAACTGTATTTGGGACATATGTAACGTGACAGTGTCATAAGACCATTGAGTAATAATTCACCTACTAATGTAAATAAATATTTTGGGACATATGTAACGTGACAGTGTCATAAGACCACCAAGTAATAATCCACCTACTAATGTAAATAAATATTTTGGGACATATGCAACGTGACAATGTCATAAGACCACTAAGTAATAATCCACCTACTAATGCAAAATAATTCTCGTTCTTGTCCCGTGCAGTGGTAACCACTACGGAATTGTTTGAAAATATTCAGATTGTATTTTCCCTCCAATTAATTTCCACCCCAAAATGCATTTGACAAGATTATGTCACATATCCTACTAGTCCTCAAATCAGAGTAAGCTTCTATATATAAATAGAATGGTTCCCCAAGTTAATTCACCAATACTACTATAGCGATGGTGTATATATTGAGTACATTGAAGGAAAAAAAATTAGCCCCACTAGTGCATATATGGTTTATCATTTCGCATATGTAGTAAAGAATGACACAATATTGGAGAAGATTCACTCCATATTATCCGAGACACTACTGATAATCACCTTCTCATTTTCATCATCCTTTCCAAAGTAGGTGTCTACTCTAAGAACTCGGGTCCCAACGTTGCAATACACTCTTAGAGAAGACAACAAGTGCGCCGACATCCTAGCGCGTGATGCTCGGTTCACGCAAGATGCTTTCATTTCTTTTGTTTCAATCCCTAGTTGTAACACTGCCTCTACTTCGAATACCATATGGCACCGACCGCCCATTATTCAACTCACGCACCTTCACAATTAACTCCATGCGCGCCCTCGCACATGATCTCTGCCACTAGCTTTAAATATACGGAGTAATTAATCTCCACCATCCTTCTTATTATCCCAACAGAAAGTCCACGTACACCGTATTTTCATACATATGTATCGGTATCTGTTAGAATTGATTTTTTACAGGATCTCATAAAATATTATTTTAAAATTTATGAACATTTTCTGTAATTTTTTGGGGATTGGAGTGAGCCCTAATAGACGTGCGGTGGACGGTCACCGCAAAATTCATGCGGTGGCCGTAGTGCTGCTCTTATCCCAATGGCATTTTCTCATTACTTTCACATGATAAAATGTGAGGGTTCAGCTCTTGTCAGGAGCGTGAGTGTTTAGTATCTTTTGGACTTGTCCCACTTGTATACCGCTGATGGTTTTATCTCCTAAAAAGTAAGCTAGACGTATATCGAGGCGAGGGAAACAAAAAAAAAAACTCTTCCTATCTCCTCTCTCTCTCTCTCTCTCTCTCTCTCTCAACAGTCTCAAATCCGACAAAAACCCAATGTGTCAATACCCCGAGCCACATCGTTACATGCAACCCATGCATGAGAAGCAAAGGAACACGTGACACATCAGTCCCAACACGTCCCCACCCCTGCCTCTGTGCCTCTCTCCACCTTTATATCCCCCCGTACCCCACAAGCCTTTTTCTCAGAACGCTCCAATTTCCTCATATGTTAATCATCCCAATACCAATACCAATAAATATTTTAACAACTAGTCCCATACTGTCTAAACTGATCTCCCCCAGTCTGATTTCACGACCAAAATGGCTGATCAACGTCAGCAGTTCCATCTGCACGGCCAGCAGCACCAGCAGCCGCAGCAGCGGACCAAACAGGTGGTGAAGGCGGCGACGGCGGTCACCGCGGGCGGATCCCTCCTGGTCCTCTCGGCCCTGACCCTGGCGGGAACGGTGATAGTCCTGACCCTGGCGACCCCGCCGCTGGTGTTGTGCAGCCCGGTCCTGGTCCCGGCCGCAATAACCATCTGCCTGATCCTGACGGGGTTCGTGGCGTCGGGAGGGTTCGGGGTGGCGGCGGTGACGGTGTTCAGCTGGATGTACAGGTACCTGACAGGGAAGCACCCGCCGGGGGCGGACCAGCTGGACCAGGCGCGGCGGAAGCTGGCGAGCACGGCGAGGGACATGAAGGACAGGGCTGAGCAGTTTGGGCAGCAGCATATCACGGGTTCGCAGCAGTCTTCTTGAAGGAGGAGCGTGTTGTTCAACGCGCTTGGTTTGTGCATCGTAACGGACGGATGGTGATCGACAACGGAGGCGGTGAATCGAACGGCTTTAGTTTCAAGTTTTGTTGAGGGTTCATTCGGAAAATGTGTGTGTTTTTGTTTATTTGTTTGTTTGATAGTATGTTTGTTTCCTGTCTCTTTCTTTTTGTGTCTGCAATAATAAGCTGGTTTGGGTTCTGCCAATGGCAAACGTAAAAGGAACTGGGAAAAAAAATGTGGTTTTAAATTTTAATGAGTGATGTTTAGAAGCAATTATTTCAATGTTTTTGGGCACCGCAGTTAATCCACTAAATATTGGACTCACAGCTCTCACATGGTGGTACGTACCGGCTGTTACGGACCCGGTGAGTTTTTAGATTCAAATACAAGTCTTCAGAAGTTGATTCAAGCAAATTAATTAACATGTATTGAAGAAACGTTTAGCAAACATTTATTGAACCGTACGCTTGATGCTAAGCTTAGTTATATGAATGATGGTTCTCTAGCTAGCTGTAGAGAATTTTTGGGCCATTTTAGTGGAGTACTAAATTTCTCTAGCTATTTCACTTCGTCACGAAGTTGGAATAATATTCCTAGCTACCTCGTCGCCATTACTCCATCCTGGATTCCTGATCCAGCCCTGCGACCGCATGCAGTAGTGCATTTTTATTTGATAAAAATGTGCAACGCTAGCTAAGGCTTCTCGACATTTTTGGAAGACTGCACGGATCTTAGTAAGATTTTCGGTTTGACGTATATGCAAAAACGTAACTCTGCTGGCTCTCTGACTCAATGTACCCGTCCCCTTTCATCGTCAACCCATTTCCATGGGATTCGACTACTGTAGAGATCAGAGTCGGTGCACTTCAATCTCGACGGTTCAATCTGGACCATTCGAGTGCGGTTCAATCTCAACCATTTAGAGTCGGTGCAATTCAAGATGATGATTCGAGATGAGTTCAATCTCGAGCTAAAGAAGACTCGGTGCAATTCGAGATGAGTTCAATCTCAAGCTAAAGAAGAGTCGGTGCAATTCGAGATGAGTTTAATCTCGATCATTGGACCGTAGAGAATAGCCGGTGCAATTCAATATCGACCAAACCATTTAGCTCGATAATTAGAAGAATCTCGACCAATTAGCTTGATAATTAGAAGAGCCGGGTGTAATATTGACCAAACCATTTAGCTCGATAATTAGAAGAGCCGGGTGCAATTCAATCTCGACCATTTAGCTCAATAATTAGAAGACTCTCGACCAATTAGCTCGATAATTAGAAGAGCCGGCTGGGTGCAGTTTAATTTCGATCATTTAGTTTGATAATTAATGGTCTAGAACTTAGAGCCGGGTGCAGTTTAATCTCAATCATTTACTTTGATAATTAATGGTCTAGAACTTAGGACTGTAGATCAGAAGTTGGTGTAGTTCAATCTCGATTATTTAGCTCGATAACTAACTCTTGACCTTTTGGCTCGATAATTAATGGTCTAGAAAGTATTTATCTTATATGTAGGACTAGCCGGTGCACTTCTATTTCGACAATTTTACTTGATAATTAAATGTCGACCATTTACCATTCTTATATGTACCACTCTTTTTTTTTGTTAACACCACTCTCTGCAAGTGTATTTTTAGTAGCAGCCTAGTTTATCTGTGGGATATGTTGACCATTTAGCTCAGACAATTAATGATCTAGAAAGTACTTCTCAACCATTTAGCTCAATAATTAATGGACTAGAAAAGTACTTATATGTAGGACATGCCGGTGATATTATGTGAGACCCCAAGTTTGGGCATGAGTCCCACATCGGTAGTGTACGGAAAGTTGATTCTGTATATTATGAAACACGATGAGCTACTGTATAACTTGAGGTTAACCTTTTGAGTCACGTGGTTAGGCTAAAAGTTAAACAAGTCAACTGACGCGGGTCGTGACTGATGGTAACAAAGCTTGCACCAATCAGAAGTGTAGGGCAGGTCCTGCAAGGAGATGTGCTTAGGTGGGTCCGACAAATGAGGAACTTGAGGTGCTTGTCATGTTTGGCCGGGTCTCACATGAGACGAGCATGAGGTGCTTGTCGTGCTTAAGCGAGGACTTGTCGTACATCGCTTGGTGGATGGAAGTGAGGTCCAAGTGGGGGAGATTGTAAGATCCCAAGTCTGGGCATGAGTCCCACATCCGTACTGTACGGAAAGTTGATTCCGTATAGTATGAAACGCGACGAGCTATTGTATAACTTGAGGTTAATCTTTTGAGCCACGTGATTGGGCTAAAAGTTAAGCAAAGCAGGTCAGTTGACGCGGGTCGTGACAAATTCAATCTCGACCATTTAGCTCGATAATTAATGGTCTAGAAAGTACTTAGCTTATCTGTAGGACATGCTGGTGCAGTTCAATCTCGACTATTTCACTCGATAATTAAATCTCGACCATTTAGCTTGATAATTAATGGTCTGTACTTATCGTATATGTATGACATGCCAGTGCAATTCAATCTCGACCACTTAGCTTGATAATCCATGGTCTAGAAAGCTTATATCTTAACCATTTAGCTCGATAATGATTACTTATCTTATATGAAAGATATTTCGACCATTTAGCTCGATAATTAATGGTCCAGCAAGATAGAAACCAAAGTATAATTACCTTTGAGGTCCGATTCCTCAATTTCCAACATCAAAATCTACCAAATGAAGACCTGGATTTTGAAATTTACCTTGGCTCTGTGGTCCTGAGTTAATATATTTCCATTCCCCGAATTAGTATACCTTAAATCCATTTAACGCCTAATTCAATACAATTTATTATGAGATAAAATAGAATATTTGCATTTCGTTACATGCCAAAAAAACTGCTTGTCATATCTTTCTTTGGTCCTGGTGAGTTGGCTATATAAGGACCCTTCAGCAAAAGCCCAATGACCACCCACCTATCTCTTTCTTGGTAAAAAAAGAACAAGAAAATACAAATTACTTCAATCTGATCGTGTTCATGGCATCTCACCAATTCAGATATATGATGTTGGTGATATGCCATGAACAACGATCAGTTTGTAGGAATTTTTGTTTGAAGAAGTGGAATTCAGGTGAATACAAATTACTTCAATCTGCTCATGTTCATGGCATTTCACCAATTCAGATATACAATGTTGGTGATATGCCATGAACAACGATCAGTTTGTAGGAAATTTTGTTCCAAGAAGAGGAATTCAAGTGAATACAAATTACTTCAATTTGGTCGTGTTCATGGCATCTCACCGATTCAGATATACGATGTTGGTGATATGCCATGAACAATGACCAGTTTGTAGGAAATTTTGTTCGAATAAGAGGAATTCAGGTGAATACAAAATACTTCAATTTGATTGTGTTCATGACATCTCACCAATTCAGATACACGATTTTGGTGATATGTCATGAACAACAACTAGTTTGTTTGTGGGAAATTTTGTTCGTAGAAGAGGAATTCCATCAATATCTATTGGGTTCTTTAACGTTCAGTTACCACACAATTCCAAAGTGAAATATTACAAATGAATTACTTACTCTATTATCTGATTGTGTTAATTCATGGCATCTCACCATTCTGAACATGTGTACATGATATGTTGTTGGTGATGTGCCATGAACAACAACCAATTTGTAGGAAATTTTCCGGATGGTGCGTCTTGACGAATTCAACCATTTTAATTAGGTCCATTAATAACATTCAATTAGCTAACAATTCAACGCAAAAATCCAAACAATTTATTTTATCCACCTGATATGGAAACCGTGGGTATTCTACGACTAGCATTGTGGGTTCCATTGAGCGTTTATTATAGTAATTCAAACTGTAATCTTTGTAGGGTACGTAGAGTAATATATCCATGCAAAGAATACGCTTAATTGATCGGATCGATATCGGCAAGTATATCAAATAAATTACTACTACAATATATAAGGGTGGTTCATGGGATTTGATCACCACTTCAAATTTGTCAAATACTTCCTCCGTTCCAAAGTTTTGATCAACTTTTTAGGAATGGAACATTTTGAGAGACTCCGTCAGTAGTCCTCAAATTATATGGATTTTCAAAGTTACCCATGTTGTGGAAATTTTGAAATTCAACGTATTTTTTCAAATTGCTTTTGAAATTTGACTATGGAGAGTAAGCAAAAACTAAACAGGGCGGTTTAAGGGACACAAAAAAACACCTAAAAAAAATCCCATATCTCAATCTCATAGTTTCCGATCAAATTTTTATGATCCGAACCGTTTAATGTGTGTAGAATGTGATTTTAAGGGTGCTAGCGAAAAATTAACAAAATAAATGACCGAGAAATGCTTGATTTGAGCAGTTTTTATTTGAACCGTTCAATAAAAAACTGTTCGAAACTATTCGGATCAAGCTCTTTCCGGTCATTTTTTTTGCTGATTTCTCACGGGTACTCATAAAATCACGTTCTGATCATATTGAGCGGCTCAGATCATCAAAATTTGATCGGGAACTATGAGGTGTTTTTTTTAGTGTCCCCAGAACCGCCCCGAAAACTAAAAGTGAAATGTTTCAACATTTTTTCATTTACTATTCAAGAATAAACAAAAAAAATGTCAGACATCTAAAAAAGAAATAACCAACCAAATTTTGGAAAGAGTACTAATTTTGCATCCATTTAAGAGGACAGAAATGCAAGCCAATTATATGAGCATCCTCATTTGACTCTGGAAAGTCATTCAGAGATCTGTAGCAGAGACGAACTTTATATGGGCATATGGGGTCAAGGGCCCCGTTGTTTCGGGATTTGTTTTTGTTTTTGTTTTTTTAAATTTTAATGTTAATATTACTTTCTTTCTTCTTTTTTTTTTTTATTAAGAACACCTGTATAGTGTATTTTGCATTAATGGATGTAATTTAGACATTTAAATACTTTAAGAATGCATTTATTTTGGGTCCCAAAACCCAATCCCTAGCTCTCTTGGTCTCTTATAAGTTTTTTCTTCAATTATTAATCTAATTTCTTTTTCTATTTCTATCCATTTATTATTCAAAAAAACCTCCCTCAATACCTAAACAAAAAAAACTATTAGATTTCCAAATCTTGAAATTTTAAAATCTTGTTGTTAATTCGGCCCCCGTGTCTACTTTCCGTCCCTGATTTGTAGGACACGTCAGATTAGAGAACATTCACCCCATCGTATGCTGCACCGCAAATGGTAATCCAAGCCATAACAAAAACCAGCAGCCAGCTTGACCCAAGTGAATCTATACGCACCAGCAGAATTTTTACAGCAGCAGCAGCAGCAGAAACAAACACCTTAGGACCAGAGAAGCAGCAGCAGTAACATAAGAACGGGAGAAGTCGTAAATGGGCACTTTACTTGGCAGATAAGTTGTAACAAAAAGAACCAAATCATGCACTTGGTACGTGCATCGAACCGATGGTGATAGCGTACGGGGGTGGTAAATGAATCGAACGGCTTTAGTTTCAAGTGTTGTTTAGGGTTCATTGGGAATGTGTGTGTGTGTTAGTAATTTGTTAGTATGTTTGTTTCTTGTCTGTTGGTTTTGTGCATATATGTCTGCAATAATAAGCTGGTTTGGGTTCTGCAAATTGCAAACGTAAAAGGAACTAGGGAAAAAAAGAGTGGTTTGAAATTATATGGTGAGTGATGTTTAGTTAGAAGCAATTATTCAATAATTTTGGGCACCAGTACCATGTAGTGCCAGTGCCACACAATTCTTATCCACCACACGTATATGTGGCGTCTATACACGGAGTCTAATAGACTCACTCACAGAAATGAGATCCAAATATGTGGTGGATACAGGCGTTGGGGCATCGTATGGTGGTTTCCCAAAATGGTCAGATCATTTTTTGTAGTTAGAGACTGTGGTGCTACGTACCAGCTGTTACGGTCCAGAGTTTTCAAATACAAGTCTTCAAATGTTGATTCAAGCAAACATGTATTGAAATCCCACCTAGCTCGTCGATCGCCATTACTCCATCCAGCCATGCATGCGGCCGCCCATGCCATTACAGACCTCAGTCTCTTCTGTATAGTATAGTCAGAAGAATCAAGGTAGAGCAATGAGCACAGTACTGGTTTTCGTCGGTGGCGAATAATGTTATTAGATGAAATGTGGAACACTAGCTAGCTAAGGCATATTGACAATATATTTTTGGAAGAATGGATCTTAAGATTTTCGGTTTGACGTACATGCAAAAATATTTGAACAAAATCATGCATACATCTCCTGGCTAACACTATCAACTCTTGAAAAGAAGAGAACATTTGTATATAAAACAAGTAGGGATAATTTAGAGATTT
>BPLS01016336.1:0-17488 GCA_019656275.1 Rhododendron kiyosumense | reverse complement strand
AAAAAAAAAAAAAAAAAACAGATCCATCAAAGGAGAATAGATCTTTCAGAGAAGCCCCTTTTGTTGAACACAGGAAATAGAGTTAATTGTTGTTTGAACCACATGGTCAGCTGGCAAGGACTTCTGTTGAAAGACTCTGTAGTTCCTTTCCCTCCACATTGCATAACCAGTAGCAGCTAAAGAACCTTTCGTAGCTCCACCTTGAAAGTCATCCTTGTATACATTAAGAGTAAACCGTTCCACCCCATCCGAGAGCTGCAAAAGACCCACTGCAGAAGATAATTTGCCCCACACTTTAAGCCAAACGGATCTAGAAAAAGGGCAATCAAAGAACAAATGTTGGTGGAGATTCGTTGGCCTGAGAACATAAAGGACAAGTCTCATCTACATTCATCCCCCAGCTAACAATCCGGTCTTTAGTACTTAATCTCTTCTTGAAAGCCAACCATAGGATAAAGTCCCAGCTAGGATCATTCTTCTTAAACCACACAACTTTAGGCCAATGTTGAACGGGGAATCGATTTCGGACAGCTTCCCAAGCAGACTGAGCAGAGTAGGCACCGTTTAAACCAAGCAACTGAATAACTGTATTTCTGGCCCTTGGCCATTGCCACTGTCCAATATGAATAATGGAAGACACCTTAGCTTGTAAAGATCTTTTGGTGTAGTGCTCAGTTATTGAGTTTACTGTTTGATATATGCCTGACATTGCTTCAATATACTTAAATCATATCCAGCCATCTTATTGAACATATCCTACAAGCAAAATGATGAACAGAGGTCACTTTTCACTCCAATACTGTACAAGTGGCGTTGCCTTGTGCTTGAGTATGGAGAATGAATGGGAGAAAGTGACTTAAGTTTCCAGTCTCCTTTTCCTTTAATCTAATGTTTAGTAATATTTAATTTCATGCAAAACGAAAATTCTTTCTAACATATGAACCTAAATTTTTATAAAAAGAAGAAGAATCCAAGTATATATATTCGACTCGTTTAATACTCTCTTTGTTTTTTTTCTCTACTTCCTTGCATTGTATAAGTGGTGAAATGATGAGGAGGAAGTGAACTTTCCATTTGATATTCTCTTTCTATTCCCATTTGGTTGAAGTAGAGAGGTGGTGTTGAATTTGTTTTACATTATTTCCTCATGATAAAGTAGTGTTTAATCTTTTCTCATGCTCTGGCTAATTTAGGAAAGGGGACTACTACCGGTATATTGCTGAGTTCAAGTTTGACCAGGAAAAAAAAGAAGCAGCTGAACAGTCATTGAAGGGTTATGAGGCATGTTTAAATTGTCTTTGGTGCTCTTATCTTCCTATTGACATAGCTTTGCAAATATAAACTCTCATTAAATGAATGTTCTTGTTCTTGGTTCTTTGTTAGGCTGCTTCTGCCTCTGCTAATACAGATCTCCCTTCAACACACCCAATTCGTCTTGGCCTTGCTCTCAACTTTTCCGTCTTCTACTATGAAATAATGAATTCTCCAGAGAGGTAATTCTTATTATATCTTATGCACCTGGTGTCATTGCTTCAAGGTTTTTATTTTCTTTGTTTTTATTTTCTGTAGTGACATCCTCATCCCATTCTTTTATTCAATGTTTTCTTATTGGTTGAATTTTTAGAGCATGCCATTTGGCTAAACAAGCTTTTGATGAAGCAATTGCGGAGTTGGATACTTTGAGTGAGGATTCGTACAAAGACAGCACCCTGATTATGCAGCTTTTGAGAGATAATCTCACACTTTGGACCTCTGATTTGCCTGAAGATGGAGGTATGCTTTGGCTGGAAACAAAGTAGATAAATCGATCTTTTCGATTGACGGATTTCGAGCCATTGGACTTGGCTCTGGCCTCTGATATCGTTAGCTTAGATCCAAAATCCATTTCTTGGACAAGCATGTGCGACACAAAATGCTCATTTTATACATTTCACGGAAAATATTTAGATCACATATTTTAAAGTTCTAGCCTTAAGTTGTGCTATGTCACACTCACACTCACTAGATTAATTGGTATTGATTCATCAACAAAACTCCGATCAACAAATTTGTGAAGGATTAGACAGAATGTGAGGTGCATATGAATGACTAATCTACTTACACGAAAAATGTTATTCCTAATGCTCTGAATACAAACTTGGGGCCAGAATTTGGATTTTTTTTCTAGTGTTTTTGACCTTACATAGGCACGGAAAAATTCTTGTGAGGAATGAAAATACAATGTCAATTGCAAATAAATTGTGCAGGGGATGAGGACAACATTAAAGCTGAAGAACCAAAAGCAGCAGAGCCAGAGGTTAGTGTTTCACTTGATTTTGTCATTGTCATCTTACACTTTAACGAAGTACCACATATTTGATATTAAAAGTCTAAATTTTCTGACTTTGTGCAGCATTGATGAGGTACCCAGGAGCAATACATTGCAAGAATATGCAAAAGTTTACTTTTTGCCGCAATGGAGTCGTTTTTTGAGGCCATTTATAGCTAGAATATGATGAGAATTTTGTTGATCTTCGTATTTTTGTTCCGAATCTATTTTTAAATGTTGAACATTTGCTACCAATTCTATTGCTGCATGTTCTCCTGTAGAATTCTTATCACCATTCACCAGTACATGGAGTATTTCCAATTCAGCTCTTGTATTTCTCCTCTCTTTTTTTCCTTGGGTCATGCAACCAGTTCTTGGTTTGAATGTTCTTTTTCTTTTTTCTTTTTTTCTCTTCTCTTTTTTGTCACACACTTTATAGCACTTCTTAAAATTTTGGTTTATAGCACAATAAATGAAAGTCAAATTAACCAAATTTTACACAAATTTTCATGTGATCGTTGAGATTGGTCAAGTGGTCTAAGTTGGAGATGGGATTACAAGTGCCACTTTATGTAAGCCCGGACATCCAGAGAGAAGAGCCTTCCCCTACATGAGTGAGCAAGAGTAATGATAAAGTCAGTGCTGCCCCTTGCCAACATTTGACTAACCTGCTTATTCATACGTCGGTGGAGTGTATTTGAGTATGAAAATAGCACGCATGCATGATCTTGGGATTCCCTTACAGTTTTACGAATTAGTTTCGTCCAGTTTTAACGTAATGTACCCACTTGACCAAACTTTAAGATATAGATCTGTCCTCTCAGATAATTACCATGCCATGTCCTGCAACATATGCCGATGCCATTTCTTGCCTTCGACTGTGTAGACGAATATTTAATTCAATTTTTTTCGAAAGGTGAAGAAAATTTCATTAATTTGATTCAAAAGAATTGACGGAATCTAATAAAGATTCAAAAAAAGACGACTAAAAAGATGGTTGAATTAAGTATTGATGACTACAAGAAATTCTATGTATCGACTTGAGGGGATTGCCGCGGTCTACACGATGTGTTATAAATGCCTCATCCCAAGAAAAGTAAGAGGAGAAGGGCCAGATTGCCGCGGTCTACTTTTACGTTTACTGCTGCTGCTGGAAGGGTGCCCACTAGTTGGTGTTCAAATGCATTTCCTCTGATCCTCGTCATGCCCTTGCTCCTCAACGCCGTACACTGCAAAACCATCAAAAGAGACGGTAACTCTCACTCCTCTGCCCATTTGAATCAGTTCTTCAAATTTTTTTTTTTTTTGGAAATATTTGAGGAGGAGGCCATGTAGTTTTCTTTTGTGTTTCGTTTTCAGCGTCAAAAAGTTTAGGAACACAATTTTCCGACACAACTTTGAACAAAATTGGATTTGGAGTCGCCCGATGTATGTGTGGTTTCACGTGTATCGAACAGCTCAGAATGCAGTTGTGTTCCTAGCATTACTCTTTTGGTTTGAGTACAAACCATAGTTTGTTCTCTTAGAGCATCTTTACTAGAAATTTTTACCCAAATTTGAGTACAAATTGAAGAAAAAAGCTTCAGGAAATTACCGGCCGGCCCCGTTTTTTAGTTGGGGTTCCTTCCGAACCCCCTTTTGTAATGTGTATCCAGTGCAGCCCCTTTCTAAATGTGCTTTTACAATTTTGCCCATTTGCCCAGCCAATATACCCCTAAACACAGGTAAGAAACAATAACGAGAAGAAGCCTTGCCGCCGACCCCTAATCACTGTACCAGAGGTGGCGGTGATCTTGTTCATCTCGCGAGTGACGGTGACAGAGTCACCTAGAGCATCAGCCTTGCCGCCGATCTCCTGGAGGAACTTCTCCTAGAGAAATTACTCTCTCTCTCTCTCTAGATTTCTCTCTTTATCTCTTTCTTCCCATCTGATTGTGTAGCTATATATATATGTGTGTATGGATTGTTTGAAAGAGTTGAAGATCACTTCTCCCTCTCTTTTGATTTTTGTTGTATTTGTTCTTATCCGGCCACTTTCTTAGATCTATCTGTAAGCATGTATGGGTTTTATTCAAAAAAAAAAAAAAACAATTTCCAGATTGTAATTTTAGAATTTTTTTTTGTTTCATTTTGTAGATGATATGTTTTTGTCTATTTTTATTTCTCTAATTTTTTGTTTGCATTTGGATGTGAATTCTGTAATTTACAGGTGTGAATTCACATATTTTTTTCAGAATTCACACCCCTAAGAATTTACACTCCCAAAAAATCTGGGTGTGAATTTTTGAAAAAATGTGTGAATTCTGCAAAGTGGTGTGAATTTTGAAAAGAATTTGTGAATTTTGAAAATTATGTGCAATTTTTTGTTTTGTTTTTGAGAGTGTGAATTGTGTAGAGTATGTGTAAATTCTACATTTGAGGGATGTGAATTCTTTTATTTTAGAGGGAGTGAATTCTGCATTTGACTGGTGTGAATTCTTTCTTTTTGGTTTATGAATTGTGTATTTTGGGGAGTAAGTTGTGATGTATGAATTCTGCATTTTGAGAGGTGTGAATTCTGCGTTTTGGAGAATGTGAATTGTTTAGGAGTGAGGGGTGTGAATTCTGTCAACTAGAAGGGATGAATTATGTTTTGGGGCATGTCATTTATTATTTTCTTATTTTTTATTTGATATATTTGTATGGTGGGCTATGAATTCTTTCTTATTTTCTTATTTTTTTTATTTCATATAATTGTACAGGGTGAATTCTGTATTTAGGGCATGTGAAATTGAGCAACAAGGGTGAATTATGTTTTCAGGGCGTGTGAATTCCCTTTGTGAATTCTAATTTTAGGGTGTGTGAATTCTGTCAAATAGATGGGGTAAATTTTATTTTTAGGGCGTGTGAATTCTGTCAAATAGAGGGGATGGATTCTGTTTTTAAGGCATGTGAAATCTAACCAACAAGGGGGTGAATTCTATCAAATAGAGGGAGTAAATTCTATTTTTGGTGCGTGTGAATCCTGTCAAATAGAGGGGTAAATTCTGTTTTTAGGGCGTGTGAATTCTATCCAACAGGGGGTGAATTCTTTTTTTAGGGCATGTGAATTCTTTCCAATGGATGGGGTAAATTCTGTTTTTAGGGCATGTGAATTTTATTTGGGTGAATTCACACCTAAATAAAAAATTTATATTGCTAAGAATTCACACCCCTATGAAGAATTCACATCTCACAGAATTTACACCTCAAGAATTTACATTTCTGAGAATTCACACTGCCAAGAGTTCACACCTCAAGAATTCACACCCATTGCAGAATTCACACTCATTTGCAAGAATTCACACCTCCAAAATTAACACCCATTTACAGAATTCACAACCCATAATTCACACATTTTTTCAATACACATTTTTTCAAAATTCATATATTTTTGCAGAATTCACATCCCTTTGCAAAATTCACACCCCTTTTCAAAATTCACACCTCTAGAATTTAGACCCCTTTGCAAAATTCACATCATTCACACCCATCCAAATTAAACATTCACAACCCTAAATTCAGAATTCACACCACATTTATTCACCCCCATAGTTCACACCACATCTACACAAAATAAAAATTCACACCATTTGCAAAATTCATACCGTTGAAAAAGGCAAAATTCATATTGAAATAAAGAATTCACATCTTCAAATTAACTATTTACACCTTCAAAAAAAAAACACAATTCACACCCAAATTAAAAAAAGACTTGGCAACCTGAAACGTTAAAAAAAATGGGCTAAAAAATGACAAAAAACTAGGAGGATAAAATGACGTGCATACGCAAAATTCACACCCCCAAATTCCATAAACAGCCATAATCCCATCCAACCTCAATCATATGAGCAGAATAACTATCACTAAAATGATTATAAAAAAAAAACCCTCATAATTCACCACATACATCAATAAACAAACATAAAAAAGCAAATGACATAAATCAATAAACAAACGAACAAAAAAACTAATGACGGAGAGACCAAGAGCTCCACCGAACCACATCCACCTCCGACGCCGACGACTCCATAGCCCCCGCTACTGAAGCTTTTTCCATCCTTCAAAACCAAATCAAACTCACAACAAAGATTAGGGTTGCAACTGATTGGGGCTTCGTACATACTCCTCCACCCACTTCGGCGGCTCCAATCGAGTTATGTCGAAGTACCGCTCGGGAGATTCCGACGAGGAGTTGGAGTTCCTTCGCCGCCGGTCCACGGTAGTATCGCTCCAAAACTCGAACCACCTCGGGGTCTTACCCGTGACAAAATTGAGTAGGGGTGAAGATGAGTGATGGGTAGATTGACGATGCGACGGAGGGCGGGAGGAGGCGCAACGAAGATGAATAGTTTGGAAGAAGAACGTGAACAGAGAACAGAAGAGGAGACACGTATAAGTGACGAAGAGGCAGGGGTATTTTCAGAAGTTTACTTAAAAGGAGGCTTATGTGGAATGGATTTGACAATGTGTGGGTTTGGACGGGAACCCTTTGACAAAATGGGGCCGGCCAGTCAGAACCCCAAAAAGCTTCTTTCATATGGACCCAAATCTAATAGCATAAGTTCGAGTAGAAATTAATGGTGTAGGTGTATATTTGTATGAACTCAAGTACTCTAACCATAACTTGGAGTAAAATCGTTCATTAATGCATGATTGTAAATTTGGAATGAACTTAGTACAAAGTTTGAGTTGTATATTTGGGAAGGAAGAAATAGCCTTGAAAGATAGAGAGTAAATTCTATCCACCATGGGTGGAAATCCCATGGTTTCCACCACCGCCTATGGGTCCCACAAAACAGTTTTCGTTATTATCTGAACCGTTTATTTTGTAGGGTAAGTACAATATTATATCCATGGAAAAAATCAGTTTGATTGGATATCGATAGGTATATCAAAACTTGAATTTTGGTTTACAGAATTAACGGTCATAGATTTTGAAGTTAAACTACCATGACTGTCCATTTCCTAAATCGAAATTCGATTTTTAATATACTTATTAATATCTGATTAAGCTCATTTTTGCTTGAATATACTATTCTGTGGGACCTACAAGGTGAACGGTTCAGATTATAACAAAAAATGTCTGGTGGAGCCAGTAACGAGCAGCGGTGATTTCCACCACAGGTGGAAAGATTTTCTATTTGAAAGATATTAGTCTCACTTGTTCTGAGTTGAAAGATGAATAACTTTCAAGCTCATATAGGTTTGAGTAATGATATAAAAGAGGTTTAGGTGGGTTTTTACCAAGATTTTGTTTTTTTAGTCAAAAAAGGGTACCAGCCGGAGATACTCACTATTGACTACAACTGAGTCTATCTTTTGGGATAAACTAATTTTGACCATTTTTTTTTAAAGGTATGGTCTTTTTCATTGTGACATGTAAGTGTAATTTAAGGTCTAGTTGAACATTTGTTCTGCATTTTGATATATTTATTTGTATACTATTCTATAGCAGCTCAATTGGTTTGATGGAAGCTCGTAATTGGTTATTTTGATTCAATTTGTTCTAATTCTTTGTACTGAATATTATCAATATTTTTTGTGATTTTCTAGAATATCTGTTACTTATGGCTTACCGTACAATATGACACCATATATGCACCCATACCCATTTACACTTAAATTCCAATACCAAAGGATAGTTCCTTAAGCATGTTTGGCTTACATTTCCTCCGTTCGGCTCACAATATGACATCATATCTACACCCATACTCACTTACACTTAAATGCCTAATGCATTTGGTTTGAGGTTTTTTCCTCTTCTTCTCTTTCAAGCTATTTTCTTTTTCAAAAAAAAAAATATAATGTTGGTGATAAGAAAATATAGAAAACAAAATGTTTGTTTGTTGAATGTCATCCAATACAAGCATTTGTACTAAGGCATTGTCCTTACTATATTTTGGTTTTGGTATTAATTTTGTTTTTGTAATTTTTACTCCTATTAGGTTCAAGGTAAACTCTTTATACAAGTCGTTTGTCTCGAGAAGGGGAGTTTAAAAAAAGTTTCACTAAAGACAAAAAATACCAAACAAATGTCTTTCTTAGTGTTATCCTGTATGATTTTTTTCTACTTCGATTTACGTTTTTTTACTATTTTGATTCATTTTCTCAAGACAAATAATTAATCACAAAAGTTACGACAATGTAGTAAATAAAAAATTATTAAAATTAAATAATACCGAAAAAATAGAGCAAAAAATAGGAAGAATAGGTCCCTTTTTTAATTTTTTTACGAAATTATAATATTTTGTTAAAGGGGTAAAATTGACAAAAAGTCAATATAATTATTATGTCCCCTTAAATTTTGAAAAAGTCAATATAGGCACAATAAATTAGGACGGAGAGAATATTTTGCAAAAGCTAGACCAGAATTTGTTTTAAATAATGTGGTCTCCTACTTGAGACAAATCAATAATTTACAAAATATTAACACAAAACCATCAAATATGCCACAAACCAATAATTGGCAAAATATTGACACAACCATTTAAAAAAAAAAAACTGTCTCAGTTCAAAAAAAACGACCGTTGTCTTTGTGGCCTTGTTGATGAAGTAATCCAGCTAGGAACGATTGCACCGCCTCTAGAAAACAAACATCAGCCGTCCGATCTAAGACCACAGCTTAATCCTAGCCGTCTATCGTTACCGTCCTCAACCTATGAATCGCGCCTCGCGCACACCCCTTCATTCGTTTTGCGCGCTCTCTCTCTCTCTCTCTCTCTCTCTCTCTCTCTCCTGAGAATGGCTCCCCCAAACCCCTCCCTACTCCAAGCCCCAATAACCCCAGGCCAAACAACGCCACTCTATCAAAAACCCTAGACACCCTCATTCCATACTCAACCACATTCACCAATGGACATGACCCCTAAAGCGATCTTGGATCCTCTTCCAGAAGATGTTGGGGTTTTGGTTTTCTGGCCTTTCCTGAGTTGAAGCGAATCGAAAACAAGAACAGACGTCCGGTCTCCTCTCCAAACGACGCAGCGGTCTCATGAAGAAAGCCAGCGAACTCTCTGTCCTCTGCGACGTGGCCTCTTCATCTTCTCCAGCCGCTGCCGCCTCCACGAGTTCTGCAGCGGCGGTACGGACTATTTATTCCATCCAAATCCCCCTACATTCCCAACATTTTTTTCCGCACTCATTTTATCTCATGACTGCTGCGACTATATTGAGAATTCAAATTTTGAACATCTATTTTCTTTCTCCTCTCTCTCTCTCTCTTTCTCTTTGTGAGTGCGAGGACTCCCTCCTCTCCCTCCGAAAATTCAGTGGTGGCTCCGTCGATGGCTGATCGGGATGCCGCAGACTCCTACTTTGTCTCCCTCCGTGAAGGCATAGATCTCCGCTCCTATTTCCGTCCGGACAACCAAACTACGACTTCTGCTTCTCCTGTCTCTTCTTCCCCCTCTCAGTTTACAGGTACTAGCAATCAGAAAGTTTTTAAATTCATTTCAAACAATCGTTTTCTTTGTAATTTTGCAGTCAATTTAATTCCTTCTGTTTATAGTGTCGTGTTGTTGTCTTAAACTGAGGTATGGTACGGTGCTAGCCCTTAGCCCTATAATTAGGGATGAAGGGTGTGGCATATGGTTAGGGAAGAAGAGCGCGGCAAAGCTGTGGGAAGAGAACGCCTACCAGGGTTTGAAAGAATGCCATACTACGTAATTATTTTTTTCCTGGGGAAGTAAACATTATTTGGCTTTGTTAAGCTTTGTATTTATAGGTTTACTTGCTAGATTAATTGCTTTGTACAGATACTTCTTCAATCATTATGCAATTTTGAAGGTCATGCTCTTTTTCTCTCTCATACTCACACCCATGGGCGCACTGTTAAATTGAATCAACTTATGTGGTAAAAGGTGTGAAATTCCTTAGTTTGAGCATCTAAATAAGTTGTTTAGATACGATTTTTAGTGAATTATGTGGGTCTAATAATTCCTGATTTTTATTTCGTGTTGTCTCATGGTTGTGATCGATCTTTAGTTTTGGTTCCTCCTTTCCATTTGGAATTTAAAATTGGAGCAAAGTGGGTCGTGTGTTATTTGTTCAAGTTCTAGCATTTCCATGTCTCTCTAGAAATGATTTTTGTTTCTGATTACAATTTGCTATATAAATTACAGGGCACTTAAATATTGGAGGTTGGTGATGAGGAAAGAGCACATACTTTATTTTTAACGGCAAGAGCACATACTTTTTGACAAGGTATAGATTTTTTTTTATTGCAGTTGAGATTCATTAACTTCTACACAGTTCTTTAGATAGTTCCTTAATTTTTTGTGTGTGTTTTTGTGGGTTCTTCATGAACTACAGGTGTTACTACAAGATGAAGTATAATGAAACTCTTAAATTGGGAAATTGGTTTTTAGTTGATCATTGAAACTTGATTGCACATAATTTATTTTTTGTTAGGCTTCTCTTGAAGAGTTTGAATGTAAATGATCCTTGAAATAGTGAGGGAGTCTTTGAGTTATTTGTTTTGTTTGTACTATCTTTGCTATATTCATTTTTTGGCCAAATCACATAATAGATTTATGAATGGGATACTTTCATTATTTTTACTAATTATGAGTTGAGTCTTCATTTGTTCCAATAAGGCTAAATCGAGTTACTAAAAAATGGATAGTTTGTCTGCTTAATGTTCAGAAAACCTTCATTTTATAAGGGTTTATGTGCTTATTTTGTTCTTGGGAAAGGTGTAAGCATCTCACTTATTTTTCGTTTCATTTCTCTTGGAAATATATGGCGAAGTGGGACAATGGATGGAAATCCCTTTTGATGGTATATTCCTTCCCACATTTGTTTTCCCTTTTGTTTTGAGAAGTTAGGAGCATGGAATATTGATTTTACTTTTCTACTGAGCTATAGTGTGTGAGTGGTTAGCCAAAGCCATTACAAATTTGTGTTGATATCCAAATTAGGGGTCCCTTTTGATCAGATATCAGATATCCCTTCTAGATGAGAAATTCCATGGTTAACTATTTTCTTTGGGTTCATGCAAATTTAATTTGTTGTGTTATCTTGACGTTGTGGAAAATAGTTTGCTAACGCACTAGGGAACAAAGACCATTGTTGAATAAGTTAGGGGCTGAATCATCATCTATCTATTGGGCGAACATCGTCAACTAACATGTGTCGTGGGCTTTCCTTAGGACATTGCATCAACACAAATATGCACTAGTTCTTTGCTTCTATCATCATCAGCAATTTGTTTGGCTTTTACTTGGTCATTGCATCTCACGTGATGGTTTTGTTGTGCAATCCAATTTGATGGGAAGTATATTTGAAGTTTGTACTGCTCTAAGATCGATATTGTATGCATCTATATTTTTTTTAGCATGTAACCTCCGGCAACTGGTAATTTTATGCACTTAGATTTTTTATGAGGTAAAAATATTTCTCTCCTTTTTTGGTTTTTGTTCAACTTCCACGATTTTGGTGAAATCTATTCTTTAACTTCCAAGGAATCCCTTCACTGGTTTCAATATGATTTTGAGTTTTTTACAGTGATTTTGTTTATTTTTTCAAGAATAGTCCCGTGTCTGTGTGGTGCCTTTTCAATTTCATCTCTGCATGGTTAGGTGTTTCCTGCAATATTGATAGTGCTAGGTTACTGCATTGAAATTATGACTTTCTCTTTTTCCAATTGTGTAAATGAACTGGTTTCCGTTTCATGAATTTTTGTGCTTAAGTTATATCCGTGCTTTTTGGTTAATCGTTTGAGAAGATTGTAGTCTATAGAGTGAGTATTTTTTGTTTAGATAAAATAATGCTAGCCAACCATGACTCTCTTATGTTAGCCAAATTATGTCTTCTTTGTTTTCTCTATTTTAGTAAATGGGTTTGGGCAAATTGTGTTGTACATGAGTGCAACGAACAAGAGTGGTTGGTTTGTGCATTTGAAGAAATCTGGTGGCGTTCATTTTTTCATGCAAATCTGTTTTGTTTTCCCAAATCTCCTTTTCTACGCTGTTGTGAGGACAATGCATATCAGTAGATGAATACTTCATTTATTATTTTTATTACTCTATTTGGTAAATATCTCATCTCTTCATTGATTCTTGTTTTGCATCTTCATTTAAGTTTTTCCGATGCTCTCTGTCTTTGTTTTTTAGGGGTAAGTTCTTTATTATTTTGGGTACTTTAGAGGTCAAACATTGTGATCAAAAGTAATTTGTTGGTAGCCTTTCTATGGACATCTCTTTGGAGACACATGTAACTCATTCCTTTTTAAGTGAACCTATAGCATTGCTACTATGAGTAGGTCATGCGATTCCATTGCTTGTTCAAAATGTTTGCTTTTAGTTTACTTTGTTTTTCAGGTTTATATGGAGGCTCATTGGTGATTGGTTGTGGGGATGATATAATTCAGGTGGTCCATTACGTATAAGTTTGTGGTAAATAATGACGTGACGATTTGATTTAGAAAAATGGCTTCCTTAAACATTAAGAGCATGTACACTAGATTAGGGAAAATAGCATCTTAGGTATTTTACCTAAACAAAAATCCAAAATAAGCATTGCACCAAGTTAGCAATAGCCCCTTTTAAGATTAGGTAAAATAAATTTTGCAATAGTGCTTAGGTAGATTTACCTAAGAACTATTCACCATTTATACATTTAATATTATTTTCTCTCTTTTCTAGCCACTCTTTCTCTCCTCCAACAAAAAGAAGAATAGTGAAAAGAAAATAATAAAAAGAAAAAGAAAGTATTATTTTAATAGAGAATAGGTAAAATAAATAGGATTGGTGTAGTATTGAAAGAAATGTGGGTAGTTAAAAGGGAAAATGTGCACTGCTCACTGGCAATTTTGGCTCAAATTTTACCTAATCTGATATACTTGCTCTAAGTTCTTACGCAGGTGAGGTAGGGAAAATAGACATCTTGATTGCTTGAACCCTCTATGGCTGGAGATATCCGTGATGATGAAGTATAGGTGGAGTTCTTTGATATGGACAAATATTAAGGGCAACTCAAATTCAAGGTGAATAAAAGTCCTGCAACATGAATTTGATGCTTTTGTACAAAGTTAATTTTTTATTGCTTCGATTGTTTGATTGTTGGCTTGAAAACGGTAGACTGGAGAGGGCTAAGGTGTGTAGTGCGGGATTAGGCTGCAAATGGTAACGGGTTTGGGCAATTTTACAAGGGTTTAGAATTGGGGGATGGTGGAAGGAGTCAAGTTGGATATAGCATGCTAGAAAATGAAGTTATGCAACATGAATGTGATGCATGACTTTTTTTTCCTTCCGCATTCAACTGCAATGCATGGCTTTTTAGATATCTATTTACCTATATGGGGCATAAGGTAGAAATCAGGTAAACACGCCAAAGTAGTTTGTATGTGTTCAGTTTATGTAGCAAATTAGTGGTGTTATATTGGTTTGATTTTGAGATACTGTTTGGATTTGTGTAGAAGCTTAACGTAGTATAGTTACTGGGAATAAGGCTTTCAAGGGTTGGAAGACTTGAAATCATGTTTTAGTTGTACCAAATTTCAAGTAGAACCTAGGGTGAATAGTTTTTTTTGTTTGCTAGGATTCTATTTTAAAATGGAATTTCTGTGATTTTGAATTCTGGAAGCTTAACAAAGTAATTACTAAAATCATTCTAAAATCAATGGTGACTGTGCCTGGTATGTTAAATCATACTAAAATCATACTAAAATTGTTATATTCATGTACATGTCAGGCAAAGTGTTTTTTCACCACTTGACTGATTTGAGTGGTATCTCTCTATCACACACACACACAAAAGCATGCACGTATGAAAGTGCTTAAGCCCTTGGAACTTTAAGTTTATGTTATTGTCCTATTGGCTATTACTCACTTTCAGATCTGCTTGAGCTGGCTCAAATTTCTAGCAGTGGTGCTAAGTTTTCCTTTCATTGCGACCTTTTTGTTTAGTGGTTTAGTCAGAAGATCCTACGAACATAGAGGACGGAGTAAGAAGATCCCTACGAACACAGAGGACGGGAAGGATGATGTTTCTTTTGCAAGCTTCAAAATCTGAAGAAAAAAGGTACTGAACTGTGATGTTCGGGCTAATATGTCCATATGTTTGGGTATCATTCACCATTTAACGGTTGGGTTGTTTGTAAATGTAGTTGAATCTATAGAACATAGGAAAGCCACAACAGCTTTGAGTGATACAGCTAATGGAGGAAGAGGTTTAGATAAGCAGATGTACCTTATGTTTCGCGTAGGTAAGGTTGAAGATTATGGAGTACAAGCTGGGGAAGGAAACATATTAATATAGTCATTTTTAATCTCTCTCTTTTTTAGCTTAAAGTATAATGATTTACTTTACTCCTTTATGATGCTCTTGGTTCTTAGAGTTGTCATTAACATTAATATAAAATGAGTTGTTCATTTTAACAGTTGAAAATGATTTGGTTGCAAAATTGTAATCTAAGTGGATTGCTAGCTTATTGTTGAATGATTCTATAACATGTTTCTCTTACTCTGGCAGTATTAGTAGTTCTGCGAATCTCATATGACGTGTTTGCAGAGTTGTTGAAAAGGGTTGCAAGGAAAATCATATTGGGTGAATGTAGGAAAGCCACAACAGTATCAGCTTGGTAATGCTGTTTTGTTTTCTTGCTGTTAATATTTGAGGCGGCGGGACAGGTCTTTTTTACTTTGTTGTTGTCTGTCTTTGTTTCTAGCCCATTTGTTTTGCACCTTCATGTTAATGTGGTTGTATGATAAGTAATATATTTGTCGTCAAACTCTTACTACAAGTCAATCGTTAGCTTTTCTAAAATAATGATTTCATTCTTTCTGTTCTAGGTTTTTATACTCAACCATCTATGGGAGGGACTGTGGGAAAGGATGCATGTTTGGACCGTTTGGTGAGTTGAAACTCCACCGAGTGCAATCTCTCTCGCATTTTATTTTTATTTGATCAATGTACGAGGTCTATTACTGTGTTCTCAGATTGCCGTGTTCTCTCCTATGATTTCACCGGGTGATGCTGCGCTTTCATCGGGTGCCGCTTCTCTGATTGAGGTATCTCTGTCTCTCTTCTTGGCCGGCTAGGATGCCATTTATGTTTTTGGACTGCTTTGTGGCTGGGCTGCCACTTAGCTGCTTTTTCTGCTGCATATGCTGCCATTTAGCTTTTTCTAGAGTTGCATTTTTACTTTCAGATTTCTTACTTTGGTTCTCTTTGTTTTCCTCTTCATTTGATTGTGGTTATGGTCATTGTATGTTTTGCCATTAAAAATGGAAGACACATAGAAAGAGAAATTTTTTTTGACACACCATTGCCACTGTACATTTCTATAGTAGAGTATCAATGTTCTAAAAGTCGCTAGGCGCTAGTCGGGGGGCCGACCACCTTCAAGCTTCGAGGCCTTGTAATCGGCGCATAGCAATTAGTAATCAATGAATCAACGCGTAGCAATTAGTTGGATGACTCGGATCTAGTCACATAGGCCCTGCCAGCGATTAATTCCTTTTTTAGAACATTGTGCAGTTGTAGGATCCTACCTTCAGGGTGGGTCATAATGCAACCTATCTTTCCTCCAAGGCTATATTGCGATTGCAAATCTCTCACTCTTTGAAAGTGCTTTTGATTTTAGAATTTTTTCCTGGGTATGATTTGAGATCCCTTTAGGTACATCCTTTGTAATTGCTGTCTTAGTTTTTTTTTTGTGTGTGTGTGTTGTTTTTTCAATGGTAGTTTGGCTTTGGATGTTTAAGTGAACTTTAACTGTTAGTGACCATGGAATGCATATCGCTCAAACCTTAGTCGGAGGACACCTTGGTTCTTTGGTGGTATAAAGGCATAACAAGGTTCAAGGATATGAAAGTTACTGCAAATCAATTGTTGATATTCAAGTAATTTTTTGCTGCAGATCTTTAATTCACCATGAGCTTGAGTTTACCATTCAGATGGTAAAACTGACGCCGCTTCCAGATGGCAGGGTCCTGGACCTATTTTGTATAACAAACACCTTTAAGTAGTTGCATCACTTAATAACACTCAAATATTGTTGCCTTTTTCTTCTCAAAAATCATCACATTGTATGACAGGTTGAGTGTGGTAGTTACAAGTTTTATGCTTTGGACCACAAATTGGTGGACTACTCTGCCATGAGCGGGTTACTTCTTGGCTAAGCTATGTTCAACTTATGAAATGCCTCTGTGGTAAGTCTGGTGACTTTCACTGACCCCTCAACATTGCATCTTGTGACATCATGCTCAAGCTGGTGCTAGTAGCTATCATTTGATATTTTTACTTAGCACACCCTCCACTCTTTGGCCCCCAATAGATTTTTGGGGTGGGAATCCCTGTCATGAGAATCAGCCTCTCCTCAAAAAATGAGGGTGAGGCTGCCTGCATGCTACCTTGCTCTACTCTGCTATAGCTGGAGCCTTCTGCACATGGATCTTATGTTGTGCTAACCATTTAGATCTATATTTTCCTTAGAATTCACAAGTTGTATTGGAAGGATTCACAAATTGTATTGGAAACCAATTGTGATCTCGGTGCTCGTATCCACAATGGTATATTCATGACACTAGGTTTAGAAACACATATTAATTTTAATTGTACTTCTACAATAGCTTGCAAGTGTTTTGTTTATGTGCTTACTATGTAAATCATTTCCTCAATAATGAACTTTGTCTCCTATTCCAGTTTTTGTCCTTCAAATTTCTCCAGGTACATTTTCCTTTTGGGTTCATTAAGCACTTTCTTTCTTCTAACAAGAATCAAGGGTTTATATTTTGAGGATCTGTTTATTGTCACGGAAAAGGTTGGCTGCATATGGTTTGTTCTCTACCATATTCGTGAAAACGGTTATTTCCTAAATAGCATTTGTACGAAAACATCATTTGATTTCTTTTTGAAGGCTATCAATCTATTGAAATCCTTTAATATATTTTGACTGTTTAATATAATATCCTCTCAGGGAGCCCCTCCAAGACATGTGACCATTTACATTCTGTTTTAGGCGGCTCAACTATTAGTTGTGAACCTAAGTTGGCTGGGCCTCAGTATGATTTTCGTCAAGGTACCTCTTCTTTCTCTCCAATTGTTTGTGAAGAATTTTTGTGTCTATATATTCAGTCTTAACCTTGGTTGCACGAAGTGGGAGCGGGGCAGCGGAGGTACCCAGGAGCTCCCAAGATTGGGAGCGCCTATGTATAT
>BPLS01016335.1:0-13688 GCA_019656275.1 Rhododendron kiyosumense | reverse complement strand
TCAGTTTGAACTACCTCCACCATTGAGGGAGTTGTTGATGCTGATGCGGCATCTTGTAGTGATGGATATTGTAATTTGTGGGCCTTTAAGTAGGCTTCCACGTCAGCTTGAGTGACCTTTGGCTTGCCGCGGCCACGAGAGGAAGTTCCTCTACCTCGACCATGATCTGGTGGCCGGTTCATCCTGCAAAATTATGCACAAGATAAAATATTTAGCCTTCGCTGAAGAGTTTGTATTCTGGATTGAAGCATTTCTAATTCCCATGCTTCATCATCATCATAATCATTTTGCTGGTAGTGTTTGACTAGTGCTTCTCGAGCCCTAATCCATTTTATTAAATTAGACCGGTTATGAGGTCTTTTCTCAATTGTCATTTCAATATTTGTTTGGAGGACTTTTCTCCTCAATATCAACCATTGTTCAAATTTTGATCTTTGCTGAGCAAAGCTGTTATTCATCCCTGCAAAAATTCACGAGTAAGAAAATCAGGGAGGGAATTATTTTCTCCCTTGATATATTCAATGTCAAAATCAAAGGCAGATAATTCTGACTGCCATCTAGCAAAAATCTGTTTTGAAGCCAAATTCTTAATGTCTTGTTTCAAAACTTGTTTTGCTGCACTACAATCAACTCTAAGTAAAAAATGTTGATTGAGTAAATCATCTTGAAATTTATTAACACATTTAAGTATAGAAAGAATTTCTTTCTTTACAGTGCTATAATTAGCCTGAGCATTTTTAAACAAACCAGAAGTAAATCTTACCAGTTCTTCTTTATTAGAATTTTTATTATATTGCTTCAAGATACCTCCATAACCAATGTTTGAGGCATCTGTTTCAACTACCTTTTCCCAATCTGGATTAGCTATTGCTAGGCAAGGTAATTGCTTTGCTTTTAATTTTATTTTTCGGACAGCTCTAGTATGTTGTTCAGACCATGGGGGAGGATTCTTCTTGAGCCTATCATATAAGGGTGCCGAATCCTGTGCCAACTCTTTATAGTAGTCTCCTATATAGTTGAGACTTCCAAGAAACCTCTGTAATTGGGTTTTATCTTTAATTTCATCAGGAAATTTAGAAGCAAATTCTATGCTCCTGTCAATAGGGATAATTTTCCCTTGATGGATATTGTGTCCTAAGAATCTTACATTAGTTTGAAACAATTTCATTTTAGGAGCAGAAACGACAAGCCCGTTTCTTTTAATCACATCTTTAAAAATTCTAAGATGTTTGATATGCTGATCTATGTTCTCTGAAAATATTAGAACATCATCAATATAACAAATTGTAAATTCAGCATATTGATAGCAAATATCATTCACAGTAGCCATGGATATGGAAATGGGACTTAGCTTCGTGCTGATGCCATAGATTCATCATCAGCAGCTTGTGATGAGTGGACTGTCTGTAGAAATTGTTCCTTCATGTAATCCATGGTTTTAATGACAATTTCATCATCCGTTAAATTCGGATGCTTTGCTCTAATTTGAGCAGATATGCTACTTACAGTATGCAAAAGGATCGATAAAATACTGACCTTTTATTGGAGAGAAAGAGACTGCAAATATTACAATGGAAGAGAAGGAGGGAGCAGATATGGTTTTTACAGTGAGAGGGCAAAACCAAAGAAAAACCTGCCTAAAACAAAGGAAGACGCGTCCTTATAAAGAGGACTCTACAAGACTTATTGGTAAATGAAAATGAAATTACAACTTTAAGGTAAACATTCGCCGGGTGCAATTGAGCCCCATCGACACAGAACATTTCACCTTAAGTTGGTAAACCTACTAATAAAATGACATTCCTCCATTGAATGTCTTACAAAATACTCTTAATTGAGTATGTCCTCCCAAGTTTTAATTTTAAGTCTCCATCATTGAGACTTAAGTCAGAAGAACATATTATTGGTTCTTGTCCTTGCCTTTTCTGGAGGACAGTTGTTCAGCCATCATTTCTGTCATACTGTCCCAAAAATCACCCAGAGTAGGAGCCTGAGTAGTCCCTTCATCTTCGTAGGGGTCCTGGGATTCCCCTGCTAGACACGTGAATGGTTACATTTATGGACTTATCAATTTCTATCCAGTATCTTCCATAAAACCATTGGGTAAATGGAACAATCTTTTTACTCTTCTCAAGCCAATCATAAAATTCTTTTTGAATTTTTGTAATTGATCAGCATTATATTTTTTGAAGTACCATGTTCTAAATTCTTGGTACTTGGGTTGTTGAAATTCTTTATTAATTTCTTTTCTCTGTTCAGGTCCTATCATCATTTCTAATGGTAAAATTCATTTCACTGGCAGTAGGTGATTCATTATTACGTTCATTATTAGGATGTGTATATACTCCATGTGGTATTTGATTGTCAGATATTCTTATTCCAATCAAATTATCATCCCTTGGATACATTGACTCAGGTATTTCTGATGTCAAGTGCCGACTAGTATTTGGAATACTAACCCTATATGGCACTTGGGTAGTTGGAAGACTATTTCTTGAGCTTCTGCTCCTGAGTAACCTATCCGGTTGATTACTCCTAAAATTCAGGACAACTGTACCATCATTATCTTGGACTATTTGTTCAATCCTATTGACAATTGGTCTAGGTGGAACAGCATCAGTTATAGTCCAACTATCAGGAAAGGTAATTTCTTCCCAATTAATCAACCTATTGGTTGCAATATTAGATGTCAACATATTGGATTCGATCAAAACAGTTTGATCAGCCGGGCGCATAATTCGTACCCTAGGTTTCTTAGTGTTCATGACTTTATAGTAAATTCTATAAATCACAGCAATTACTTCAGATCCAGGTAGGAAATCATAACCTCTAGTATGGATTCTACAATTTAAGGCTTCTCCTATATTTCTATCAGTAAGAGATAGAGAAAAATCAGGATAAGCATTAAAATATACAGGACCATGACTCAAACTGGTCTCTACAGCCCCTATTATCGAAGATCGCCAATTATTACACCTGCCATCACGCAAAGTAACTTGCAAACAAGTGTCCATACCAAGTAGAGTTAAAGGTTTAAGAGCAATTTGCACTAAACCAATATGAACATATTTGTAATTACTCATGTGAGCAATTAAATCTCTACGATCTAAGAGATTTATTATTTTATCATTGAGCTCCAAGCTCTCAGTCCTCTCCACGGTTTTTACTGCCATGGCACTTTTGAATTCAAATAATCCATGCCCATAGATAGTTGAAGGGCGTACTGGAGGAATTGTCCAGTTATTCAATTGTTCTTGCACATTGGCATATTCTATTAATTCAGAATTTTTTATTCTATCATTATCAGATCTAAATAATCTTCTCATTATGAGATGATTGTGTTAGTACTCACATAACCCAATAATATCATAATCCAGCCCCTTTTTTTTTTTTAAATGAAAGAGAACATTCCTGATAGCACGTCTGTCAACGATTTCTATCCATGGGACCAATTTCTATCCAGTATCCGTTAAATTCGGATGCTTTGCAATGATATTGAATGTTCAACTTCCGATAATTATTGGAAGGCAATAGTTGAAATGAATGGTCTCAGTATAAATGTACTTACTGAGAAACAACAGGGTCTTCTAGAAATTATCAATCAAATTGAAGATCCTCAATTAAAGATGAAAATAATAGAAACTTGCATATCTTCTATGAAAGAAGAAGAGGAAGAAAGACCCTATCTTCCTAAGGAAAATTACAGTTTAAAAACTGTTCTTGATAGATTAGAGCAGGTTGATAGTCTTAAACCTGTTACTATTCCTGAACTAAAAGGAGAAATAAATACTCTTAAAGCAGAAATAAAGTTGTTGAATACTTTTAAAAATAAAGCTGCTCAAGAATTCTATGATGTTAAGACAAGATTGATTGTCTTAGAAAATAAAGGCGAATCAAGCAAGGTTGATGATTTGGCCTATTTAAATTCAATTAATAAAATTGTTTACCAAAAATGGCACATAAAAGTCAATCTGGTAATTCACAAGGAATATACTATCAACAATATAATTGCTTTGGTTGATAGTGGTGCAGATATGAATTGCATTCAAGAAGGAATTGTTCCTACCCAATATTTTGAGAAAACATCTCAAAGCCTCACTAATGCTAGTGGAGCAAAAATGATAATAAAATACAAACTCAATAATGTTTACATTTGTAATAAAGGAGTTTGTCTTGAGACAACTTTTCTTTGTATTAGAAATCTTCAACAGGAGTTAATACTTGGTGTCATTGACGGGGGAGAATGGAATTCCAATTCGTTATAATTATTGGGATTACGTTCAAGCCTGGACAAAGGCTTTTTACTACCAAAACCAAAAAAGACGTCATTCTTGGTTTTTAAAACTATGTCCACAAATGGTGGGTAAAAATGAGATACCAAACTGGTTTTTGGTATGGTGGTCAAAATTTGGACCCACGGCAGATGATTTTCTGCCAACGGAAGTGCGGAAGGAAATGGAGTTCTTCACCAATAACCATCCTCAATTAAAGGGGACAAATATTTCGGAAGGAAAATCATTTCTCTTCACCATGATAACTTTTGGAATCCCATGGATAATTAATAACAATAATAATACAAGAAGGATTAACTTCATGTAACGATATAAAGTTACATAACCAATTGAAAAAACAAAACCTAACTGGTAAGCAAGAGTTAGGACAATTTTGTGATCAATTTGGTTATGATATACCTAAATACTCTAAACCCCAAAAGAACAAGGGTAGTAATAAAGCTACTCGAAAATATTCCAAAAAGAAGTTTGGAAAAAAGAAACATAAAGATAGAGATAAAGATGAACCATCAAGTTCAAAAAATACTTCTGCCAAGAAGCAGAAAAATAAGGATAAAAAGAAAATTACCGCAAAATGCTTTAAATGTGGTAAAATTGGCCACTATGCCAATAAGTGCAAGACTAAGAAGAAATTGGATGAACTCCAGTTGGACGAACAGTTAAAACAAACTCTTTATAAGCTTTTACTGGATTCTAGTAATTCTGAATCCGAGGATCAAGTGAATGATCTTTCCGAGGATCAGGACACTTCCTCTTCCTCAGGAGGAAGTTTTAATGTGGATTAGATATCCCATTCCTAATAAAAAAGACTTGTTGGATCGACTGAATAGGGCAGTCATCTTTTCTAAATTTGACTTGAAATCTGGATACTGGCAGATTCAAATACAATTCCGAACGCGACTTGGATGACGTCCCACTACCTTGAATGTTATCTTACATTCAAAATTTTGATTTTATAAATTTTTAAAACATTTTTATTTTAAAAGGCTTTCTCATGATACCATGACTTATGCTTGTACTAACACTCTATCTTAAGCCATAATGGCTCTGATACCAAAGATATGCTACTTACAGTATGCAAAAGGATCGATAAAATACTGACCTTTTATTGGAGAGAAAGAGACTGCAAATATTACAATGGAAGAGAAGGAGGGAGCAGATATGGTTTTTACAGTGAGAGGGCAAAACCAAAGAAAAATCTGCCTAAAACAAAGGAAGACACGTCCTTATAAAGAGGACTCTACATGACTTATTGGTAAATGAAAATGAAATTACAACTTTAAGGTAAACATTCGCCGGGTGCAATTGAGCCCCATCGACACAAAACATTTCACCTTAAGTTGGTAAACCTACTAATAAAATGACATTCCTCCATTGAATGTCTTACAAAATACTCTTAATTGAGTATGTCCTCCCAAGTTTTAATTTTAAGTCTCCATCATTGAGACTTAAGTCAGAAGAACATATTATTGGTTCTTGTCCTTGCCTTTTCTGGAGGACAGTTGGTTATTAATTGTAACTCCGGTGGGAATTTTAATCATCAAATATTATTATTATTTATGTTGAAAATCGAGGGCGTGACAGGGATAGTGTGCAATTTTCATTTGTCTATATCTTTCAATTTGAATGTTAAAAAATATGCAATATGAATCTTGTTTGATAAATTTTAATTAGTTCTATTAAACATAGTGTTCAAAATCACATAAAATTTTATAAATCAAAAGATATAAGCAATCTAAAATGGGCCAAATGGCACACAGTCAAAACAGGTCTAACATTTTGGGACGGACGGAGTACTATTTGTGGTCAATTAATGCTATTAATTAACAGTGATAACAATTTGATTACATTTTGCGGAGTGCAGTTAAGTTAGATACCTTTTTTGAAGTGCTCATGTGATATACTATTCATTAACAATATAGAAGCATGGGATGTGGTTTTGGATGATAAGATTTTGTATCGAAATAGATAGGGCCATTGTTCAGAATATATTTTTCTAAACAATGAAACATAATTGACATTCTAACTTGGCATTTCTCTTACCTTTTCTAGTCCCTCAACAAATCCCTTTCCAAATTTTCAATCCAAATACAATATAAGGAGACACACTACAAAGAAACACATTGAAACACAATTGACGTTCTAAGTTGTGTCAAAAAGAATTAACAACAGTGTTTTTAGAGAGAAACACTGTGAATACTGACATTAACAATCAATGGTGCTTAACATTACAATTAAAGAATTTTGTAGTTGGTTTGAGTGTATTACTTGATCACCCGGAAGTTGATTCAGTTGTTCGAAATCCTTGAGCCTTTTCCGAAGGTCTAAAATGTTCCATTTCAATAATCTTGGAAATGCATCTATATTCTTTTCTTCTAGGAGTTTAGTGTGCTCACAAAGCCAAAACTGCACAAAGAAATTTTAAAGTCAGAATACAAGTAATGTGATTTTTACTCAGAATTGTGTCGAGTTATGTTTTAATTACCACATCCTTTCAGTTCTTTGAGCTCTTTATGTTTTTTGTGAATGGACTTCAACAGATAATTTGCAATAGCGCTTGCCCAGTCATATTTCTTAACCTTTTCCAGATCTTCCATGTAATGAACGTAGGACCAATTGACTGTTGTTCCAGTTGTGGAGAAAAGCAACGTGACACAAAGGAACAAGCAAAGCAGTCTTGCAACATCATATATCATGTTGCTTGTTGCTAGTTTTGAGCTCTTTGATCTTTTCCTTCATTGTCGTCGTTGATGACCCTGGCTCTTTAATTTACAGTCTCTTAGCTAATTGTAGACACCCCAATCCGGACCTCGAAAGCGCTTTAAATGTCCCGATGATGAAACAAAAGAAACAAATACCTCCGAGTGCTTGGATGAAGGACTCCCCTAAATCCAAAAAGCCCAGAGCAAATCCACAAAGCCCAGAGCAAATCCAAAAGCCCAGAGCAAACCCAAAAGCCCAGAGCTAGACCCTTAGTATCACACGGCACACCTCTACACCTCACGGCATAATAGATTTCATTATGCCACACGAGGTCATGAGGTCAACCGCACGGCATTTTGGATAAAGTTCTGACTGGCTCAGCTAGCTGTCGGCCACGCCCACTTGAGCCACTACTACAAGTTAGCTCAGCCGAAAAGGCACTTCTGGCCCACCCAGAAAACACCTTCACCATTTGAAATCCTTGGTCTTTGCCTATAAATACAACCCTCCACTCAAGAGAAAATGGTACTAAATTCTCTTTCTCTCTCATCATGCTTTCATACTCATTCATCACTCCAAAACCTTGAGAAAGTGCCTCTAAAAACATTCTCAAAGTTCTTTCTTCCTCAAAATCCTCCATTTTTCTCCTCATCATTGAAGTGAGTTCTCTTGCTCACTTTAAGATCCCAACCTCCAAACAACCATCTATTGAACCACGTTCACCGTCTCTCCTCGACCGCTTTCATCCGTGCTCATCCGTAGCTGTCCATTCCCATCCAAGCTCAAAGATCAAAGGTATAAACTAGTTTCCTTGGGATAGGCTCTGTCCATATCCCTGAGGGAACCTCTCTGCAATCAAGAACGACCCCCTTTGGGTTGGATCTTAACTTAAATACCATTTTCAAAACAAAAACAAGTCTCTATACTGAGAAAGCTACACCGCGCGGCGCTTTGATGTGTTGCACGGCGTAGCGTACTCAGATGCACGGCGTTTCATTTTACTGTTTTCTTGCTCAAACCGTCTGGATCATAGCTACCCTCCGTCAGGTCTGTTTTATTACTCAAATATCAAGCGTTGGCACTTTTCAAAAATAAACCATATCTACAAGCCATCCTTGGTTTTAGAAAATAAAGCTTCTTCGGTCATTCTGAATGACCAAGAGTTCAAAAGTTGGTTTCTGTTCATGGCATGAAAGGATGGTACTTTTCAGAATCGTCTGGGGGTAAAAACATTGTTTGATGTCAGTTGAAAACTCCGTGCGTGTCATCCAAGACACCGGGCGGCATTCTGAAACTTTACAAAGGCCTGAAAGTCAAGAGGATACCCCGCTCGGCATTCTGTAAAACCGTGTGCGATATTGCGAAATGCAGTGCAGGAGGATACTGAGACCCAGACAGTTTCCACTGAAAACCCCTTTTCATTCTACATCATTCTTGTCATCACTGTACAGTTCACACCACGTGCACGACAATGTGATTTATTACCCATGTCCTTTTCTCTCTTACTTGCTTATTAAAAAATTTGATTTTCTAAAAGATGTTTTATCTTCCCCCTTGAAAGAGTTTAGTAGAGACCGATTTTTACCGGGCGAATGGGGTGCATTTTTCTCAACAAAAACCTTCTCCATTCATAACGTGACTTCCGAACCCAAAGTCTCAACGTTTTTCGCTAAGGCCAAAAGGCCTTTTCCTTTCAAACGAACTCTCGGTTTCTCGGATCTACCATCTCAAAAATTCGGGTGGCGACTCTTTTTGGGCCCGCGCCGGTCAGGGAGCCCACACTAATACAGTTCCTTCTTTGCCCATGTTTTCCACAAGAAATACCAAAAATCAACTTGACATGATCCTTTGTCAGCTTTACATTCTTGTCACCCAATGTAAAACTTCTGATACCTTCTTCATATGACTGTATAATTTTCATGTAGACACCCCAATCCGGGCCTCGAAAGTGCTTTAAATATCTCGATGATGAAACAAAGGAAACAAATACTTCTGAGAGCTTGGATGTGGGACTCTCCCAAAACAAAACTCAAAAGCCCAGAGCAAACCCAAAAGCCTAGGACTGGACCCTTAGTACCATACGGCACACCTTTACACCACACGGCATAATAGATTTCATTACGCCGCACAAGGTCATGAGGTCAACCGCACGGCATTTTGGATAAAGTTCTGGCTGGCTCAGTTAACTATCGGCCACGCCCACTTGAGCCACTATTACAAGCTAGCTCAGCCGAAAAGGCACTTCTGGCCCGCCCAGAAAACACCTCCACCATTTGAAATTCAAAATCCTTGGCTTTTGCCTATAAATACAACCCTCCACTTAAGAGAAAGGGGTCCTGAATTCTCCTTCTCTCTCATAATGCTTTCATACCCATTCCTCACTCCAAAGCCTTGAGAAAGTGCTCCCAAAAACATTCTCAAGGTTCTTTCTTCCTTAAAGTCTTCATTTTTCTCCTCGCTATTGAAGCAAGTTCTCCTGCTCACTTCAAGACGCCTAACTTCCCAGCACCCACCTATCAAACTACATCCATTCCCATCCAAGCTCCAAGATCAAAGGTATAAACTAGTCTCCTTGGGATAGGCTTTCTCCATATCCCTGAGGGAACCTCTCTGTGGTCAGGATCGACCCCCTTTGGGTCGGGTCCTGACTTAAAAACTATTTTCAAAACAAAACCAAGCCTCTGTACTGAGAAAGCTACACCGCGCAGCGCTTTGATGCATCGCGCGGCGTAGCTTACTCAGATGCACGGTGTTTCAGTTTACTATTTTCTTGCTTAAACCATCTGGATCATAGCTGTCCTCTGTCAGGTCTGTTTATTACTTAAATATCAGGCGTTGGTACTTCTTGAAAACAGACCATATTTACAAGCCATGTTTGGTTTTAGAAAATAAAGCTTCTTTGGTCGTTTTGAATGATCAAGAGTTTAAAAGATGGTTTCTGTTCATGGCTTGGAAGAATGGTACTTTTCCAAGTCGTCTGGTGGTAAAAACATCGTTTGATGACAGTTGAAAACCTCATGCGTGTTATCTAAGATGCCCGACAGCGTTTTGAAACTTTTCAAGTGCCTGATAGTAAGGAGGATACCCCGCGCGGCATTATGTAAGACCGTGCGCGGTATTACAAAATGCCGTGCAGGAGGATATTGAGACCCAGACAGTTTCTGTTAGAAATTCCTTTCATTCTGCATCATCCTTGTCATCACTGTACAGTTAACACCACGTGCACGTCAACGTGATCTATTACCCATGTCCCTTTCCCCTTTATTTGTTTATTAAAGAGTTTGATTTTCCAAGAGATATTTTAAATTTCCCCCTTTTGAAAGAGCTTAGTAGAGACTGGTTTTTACCGGGCGAATGAGGTGCATTTTTCCCAACAAAATCTTCCCCGCTTGTAACGTGGCTTTCAGACCCAAAATCTCAACTTTTTCGCTAGACCAAAAGGGCCTTTTTCCTTTCAACGAACTCTCGGTTTCTCAGATCAACCATCTCAAAAATCCGGGTGGCGACTCTTTTCCTGAGCGCGCGCCGGTCGGGGAGCCCATATTTCAAAACCACTTCATCGAACTTTCTGCAATGATCACTTACCAACTAGTTTCTTTGCTTGAACCTCATGGAACGTGTGCCAAAGGAATTTTGAAAGATTCGACGAAGAACCGAGATGCAATTGGCTGGCAGTGACCCATTTTCCTAACCATATCATTACCCGTTCTGTAGCCGAATGACCGAGATGGAGCCATTGACCAGCCCATTGCGTCACCGCCTTCGCTTTTTTGTTTGGATCCCCATTGCTCTAAGACCAGGCATAAAAACACACCAAAGAATTGCAAGAGATCATTGTGGGCATGTGGATGCCCGATTTTTCTTTTCTCCAGGAAGGGATTCCGTTCCTTTCCCTAAGAAGAGAAAATGTTGCCGGTTCACGGGAGCGCTTTTTAAAGCTGAACGACAAGCGCTCGCGAAAATACAGAGTCGCCACTCGGGTTTGAAGGTCCGACACCCAAGGAACCGTATCTCGAAGCACTTGCCGCGCTGTTTGATTTGAAAAAGTTAAGGAACCTGTCCGTCATAACCATATCTGGGTTCGAGAGCCAGGTTACGAGAGGGGAAGGGTTTTATGGCACCTCTCTCGCCCAATCCAGAGATCGGTCTCTACTTAGACATTTGCGAAAGATGTTGTTTGATTGTGATTCTGTTTAATTAATCAATTTTTAGCCAATTAGGGTGGGGGAACAGTTAAAGGGGATTAAAACTGTAACATGTTTGCAGGATGTGATAGAAAGCATGGATGAACAATTAGTATAGGATGAGAACAGACTGCTGTGGGAGTTTAAACAAACTGGAAGGCTCCTGTTTTAGAGTGACGTGCGCAGGAAGGAACCAATATGCACTGAACAAGTCACTGCATGCTGTTTACTCCTGCGCGTGCAACTCTAAAACATGCGTGTGCCGGTGAGTTCAAAACCCACAGCTCTTATTCTCAAACCCTCTGGGCTCTGGAAGGACCAGTGCACACCCAAGACAAACCACGCAGTCATAAGCAACATAATATACAATTTAAAGTTTGAAAAGCCCTACAAATTAATAAAACACCCCATAAACAATGTGGGGACAAAATAATGGCTTAAGGCCAAGCTACCCGTGCAAGGCCACTCACTGGTCGGAGGCAAACTGTCACGCGACGGAGTCAGTCTAGCGCGCGAGGATGCACCCTGGTGCACTGTCGCGTGATGGAGCGAGTCTGTCGCGTGATGGTGCACCCCAGCGCACTGTCGTGCGATGGTGCGCCTTGGCGCGGGATGGTTGCACCCTGGAGCGGACCAGACCAGCGCTTGGTTTATACATTTCTGGGTTCTGGGACAAGTCCAGAATGATCCCAGGGATACTCCAAAACAGCAGAAATGAAAATTAACTACAAACTAGCAATTCTTAACAAAGAAAAGAAGTAAACTGATTATTATCATGCTTGCAGAGTGATCTATATATACATAAATAGAAAACAATAGGACACCAATCCCCATGCGGTCCATCTCATGCAGCACCAGAGTGTCGCGCGAGAGAGTGGGACCATCGCACGCTGGTTCCTACCATGACGATTTTTGAAACCTTGCCAGCTTTAGAACCAGGACTGGTATTGATTACCAGCCTTGGCCCTGCCAGCCCCCCTCAGGGATCAGAACAGAAAGACAGTAGGTATGCTATACCTTTGGTTGAGTTTGAAACGAATTCGAGCTTTGAGGTTTGATTGAGGTGTTTGAAAAGGTTGAGGTGGAAGAACAAGCTTTGTTCTTGGATGGTTGAAGTGTGAAAATGGAGGATTGAGAGTGTAATCCTTCTTTGGGCTTAAAATTTGGTAACCCTTTGAAAGAGAAACAATGGGGCTATATATAGGGAGTGATGGAGGTGAATCTGGCTGGAAACAGAGGAGTTCAGCCAGTCCACGAGGCCTGGCTGAAATTGCATTAGTGGCCAACTGCCCATCTCAAGAAAGATTGGTGGTAGGTTGAACCGTCGCGCGACAAAGTCAATCAGTCGCGCGATGGAGTCAGATCGTCGCGCGACGGTGCGCCCTGGCGCGGAATGGTTGCGCCCTGGCGCGGATCAGCAGAGTTTTTGGTTTTTGAAGTGGCTTAGGCTAGGTTAGGTTCAAGGGTTTTGCAAACACTCAAAGCTCAAACACGCTATTATTCCCGGGGTGTTCTTGATCCATTTCATCATCGAGGAATCAAAAACTGTAAGTAAACTAATCTGGAAGCCCAGATTGGGGTGTCTACAATCATCATCCCTCTCGATAGAAACCCGACCTCTCTAATCAATACTGAACCGTAGATGCAAAACTTAAAAGTGTTCGTGCAACCCTTATTTGTCACTCACCTGTTCTAATCAAAACTATTTGGGCAACCCTCACTGACCGTCACCACCACCACCAAATCCACCATTCCTCCTTCACCATACTGCAAAAATAAAAGCGGAACATATTTAGGGGTTCAAACTTCGTATAATAGGCAAACAACTAAGCCAGAAGGTATACATATATACACACAACTTTGCGTGTGTTTTTATATTGATTCAATCAGGAGTGGACTGATTGTTTTCATATTTTTCTTGAATAGTATGTAGATACGTGAAAGGTATATAAAATGGAGAAAGTGGAACTTGATAAGGGATCAGGTTTTAGGCATTCCAACTATAATGTTTCACTTGAATTGGGATTTTGTGCAATGGTCGGATATCACTATGTTCTTTCGTGAAATGTGCCCCTCGCAGATCCCTTTTGTCTTTGGGTTTGAAAATTGTTGCTTGATTCCTGTTGATTAGGTTTGTATAGAATTTTTTTGTTGCCAAAAAGAAAAAATGGTCTGTCAGCATCCTATTGTTGCTGCTGAGACAATTCATGCTAGCTTGGTCAAAATGAGTCATGCAGTTGTCCCTCATGACAATTGATGGAATCTCGACGATTTACGATTTGATAGCTGACCACATATAATATGCATCCTTATAGTTTATGTGGATTTTTTTTGGGTTTGAAAAAGTGTTAATCTAGAAGATGCTGGCACATTCAATTTTAATTGATTGTGTTTTGCAGTTTTTGCAAAAGCTCTGTGACTGAAAAGCATGGTGATCTTGTGTGCATATGGAGAGTTTTGCCCCCATAAATGACCTCAGAATCAGGAGATCTCGTATTAGATAATAGCT